>JAULCD010178672.1:0-10814 GCA_032361085.1 Calliostoma canaliculatum
GCTAGGCTTCCGATGAACATCCGTTTAACATCCCCGCTACATACTACCCACGTCCGTTCTTTTCCGTTCTGTTCTTCTAAAATTTTCACCAATTTTGTCCATTTCTGAAGCGGATGAACACGGGTGGAGCCAACACCGAAATTTTGCCCGTCAGCTGTGTCCTTTTTGCATACGTTTTGTGTCCATCGGCCAGTGGGACCGGGCCTTAAACACCGTGGTTCTCCAAAAGCGTTCAAGCAAGTTTCTTCTGCCAACAAGGTGATGGTGCCTGTTTTTGGATGCGGAGGGCGTGATCCTAATTGACAAGTTAGATATGACAACGCTCCTGTCAATTAGAGTCCGTGTGGACATGTTTGAAGCCACCGATTGTGCCCTTGGAAGTGTTTCCCCATCCCCCTTACTCACCTGATTGAGCCTCCATGGACTTTTTCCTAAGCTCAAATCCTACCTCTATGGTCGGCAATTTGGAAGCAATGATAAGGTGACTCATGCTGTTGAGAAGAGGAGTTTTTGGGTGGTCAAAAAACTAATATATTCCACGGTGGAATTTTAATGCTTTATCTTAGTGGACGAAGTGTATTAACATGAGGGAAGATTACGTTGAAAAGTGAGGTATAGAAAATGTATCTCATTATTTATTTTTCCATTTGGGGCTTAGAACTTTTGGTGTGTGTGTGTGTGTGTGCCTTTGAACTAAAGATGGCATTTGAAACACAACGAACATTAATCACACTGTCATCAGCAGGCTAATACGTAAACATACTTCTTCCGGTGAAGTGAAGGATGCACAAAGTCGTCCCAGAAAAACTAATAACAGGGAAGATTGTGCTCTCGTATGCCAACAGTGTTCATCAGCACCATCAGACGATACCTAACATCTGCAGGATTAAGAGCAAGACGACCAATCAAGAGATCCACTTCTCACAAAGCAGCACCGCTATGCCAGTTTAACCTGGTGCCAAGCATGTGCTGAGGAACCTGAAGAAGATGAGCAAGATCCACTGGTCTGATAAAAGCAGACTTTTGTTGTATGATACAGACGGAAGTTTTGGGGCAGAGAGGCACAGCATATGATGAGAGCAACATATAAGCTGATGTTCCATTTGTGGGTGGATCTGTCATGGTGTGGGAGTGTTGTTAACTTGACCTTATCACAGTTTCCGGAACACTGAATAGACAGAGGTACCAGAACTTGATTCCGCCAGTGTTGTTGTGCCTCATTTAAATAACCATGCTCTCACCACATGTCTTGTGCCAGACCATATTGTGCTCAAACTGTTGTTCAGCATCTCCAAAACAACGCCATTGAAACACTACCCTGGCCTGCCAAAAGTTCATACATTGATCCTATTGAGTATATGTGGGACATTTTGTACGGGATGTAGGGTGAGAGCAAGGGATCCTCCAGACGGCTTGTAGAAAATGTTATTCAAGTGTGAGGCGGTTACACCAGATACTGAGTTAGCCAGTCTGTGTGGACCTTACTAGTGTGTTCAACATTAATGAAATGTGAACTGTGTTGTGTGTGTTGTAACGACCCTGGCAGCCATATTTATTTCACTTTATTTTACGGTTATTTTAGTGAACTTTAGTTAATTAGTGCTCAAATTCGGTCTTGTGTTTTCAATTTTCTGATTGAATGCTCATGAGGCCATATAAATAGTTTAATGTGCTTTTTCTAAGCACCATTCATATGAGGTTGAAGATCCAGTTTCACTTAGTTAAAAAGGTGGGTGTTACCATATTTGTGATAAAGTAACTGTGACTAAAAAAATGCTGCAGTTATACTTTTTCAACACCCATGATAATAAAGACTGCTGGTTACCAAAGTTCCATTTCAGTGTTAAAATTTCAACTTAAAAAAGCTAGTCCTATCCTGTGAAAATTTGTTTAAAAAGAGCTCCTAGGGGCTCTTTTAAAGAAATTTTCACTAGATAGGTATTTAACAGCTTTTTAAAGTTGAAATTTGAACATCGAAATATGTATTTAACATGAAAAAAAGTCACTGTTTTAATTCTACTATCCCCAATCCAGCACATTAAGGGTTAAAACTCACACCTTATTTTTTTCTGGTCAAGAGATAACATCCAATATGGTATTTTCTTTTTGTTGGACTTCCCATATATGTGTCAAAAGAAAAGAACAAAACACTCAGTGAAAACCAGAATCATGTGTATTCACAGCCATTATTCCGATTGCAATTGATTGGTTACAATGATTTTGTTTGCTTAAAAAACATGATCCTGTACAAAGATAACATTCATTTCTCCATTTAAAAAAATCGTTAATTTTGGCTAACACTTTAAATACCAACATACAAAATAACAGTTAAAAACATCATTATCAAGACCTACCACATATCGTTTTTGTGACGTAAAAAGTAACTTTGATTACAAAGCAGGTGTCTTTCAGCTCATCTTCAACACAATTCTTGTTCTTTCAATTTTTTTTACAAAAATCTCAATAAACCTTGTTTATGGTTGAAGTTTTAATAAAATAATATTAGTAAATGAGTATTTTTTATGTTCTTGATGATATAAAAGCATAAAAATCGTTATTTAAAATAGTTTAAAGAGTGATTTTACTGTAGTTTCACTCTTTTAATGTTTAACAAGTCACACTAAACTATAACATTCATCAAGCAGGAACTAACTACAGAGGCTCACTAACAAAGCTGAATCAAAAACACTGTTAACCCTTTGAGAGCCAAACTAAGTTTAATGGAACTGTGATTACCATGTGTTGTTGAAAACCTATCCTGTGATAATTTGTTTAAAAAAGCTCTTTTAAACAATTTATCACAGGATAGATTTTCACAACCTGCTTGGAATGGAATTTGGGACATTGAAACGAACAAATGTTTAAACAGGCACTCGAAGGGTTAAAAAAGAAGGGCAATGTTTTTTTGGCAAAACTTAATCCTTAAAGTGTTGAGTGCAACATTTCTTTGTTTAAATGCTAAAACAGGCTGTTTGAAACCTTTTCTGTTGTATTTTGTTTAAAATTGCCCCTCTAGGGTCTCTTTTGAGTGAGTGAGTGAGTTATTGTTTTACGCCGTTAGGGCAATATTATAGCCATTAACGGCGATGTGGTCTCTTTTGAACAAATTTCCATAAGATATGTGGTCACAGTTTAAAGTACTACATAAATCATTTCAGGGCTTATTAGTTATCAAATATAACCAAACTCCCACATACGGCTTCACTCCATATCTCTCTCATGGGGCCGAGATGAAGTCTTAGCCTTTCAAGAGCTGTGTTGAACAGGCCCTAAATAACCTAATGCAATCTACTAGTTTTTGTCAAAATAACTAAAAAGAAAACGACTTAGAATACACTGTTGTTTTACATTTTGATCCATTCATTAAGACTCCTGGTGTGTTTGACACTATTGTGGAAGGTCAAACAAAATTTGACTTAAATACATCTATGGTACAGGCGAGTATAAGCAGAATACTTTCTGTACCTGCTGTTGAAGATTTATAAACTCAGTGCCTTCAAAAAAGATCTCAAAATCCTATTATCACTAGGATACGTTCTTAGCAAAGGAACTGAAACTGTACGATTCAAGATTCTTCCTTTGAATATGCTTGATGACTTCATGAGCTGCTTTAGGAATATTCTTTCAAACACATCCAGCATCTTTATCCAATCTGAGTTCTTTCTTGCACAAGTAGAACATGAAGATGATGATGTCCAGTAAGTGAAAGAGTTGTCCAGGAGGTGCTAATCATCATCACTGTCATCATTTATTGTACTCTGACGAATAGCTATATTAAGAACGTCTTTAATTTCTTTTTTAGGTGGTTCCTCAAGTTCTGTTTTTACTGCTCCTATTTGGGCCAGCATCCACTCCAGTTCTGAAAACAGAAGCAGTACATTTACACTCACTAACTGATGCTTAAATGTTCTTTTGACTTTTAAGCAGTGAATTGATTTACCTAAAGCTTAAAACTGTGACCATTGTGTGCTGTTGAAACCCTATCCTGTGTTAATTTAATTAAAATAGCTCCTTTAGGAGCTCTTTTAAACAAATTAACACAGGATGAGTTTTCAACAGTTAGTTTTGGTTAGAATTTCGACTTTTTCCACTGGCAGTCTCAAGGTTAAGGTATATAGAGTACACACACACACACACACATGTATTTATTAAAAGTTATGTGGAAGCATGTTTAATAGTTTATATAAATAAAGGACACTTACCATCTATTTTTAAGTTCATTCCACCAAAAGCTATTGGTCCCACGAACTGTTTCTTGAGCTCATCGTTGCAGTATATGAATACTGTCGGTAGATTCTTATCTGGGTAGTTGGGTATACACACAGAAGACACACCCCGGACAAACTTCGTTTGAGGAAACTTTCTTGCTAAAGTTGACAAATGCTGATTTACTAACTTGCACAGAGGAACGCTAAAAAAGAAAATATGGTTTTTTAAGTAAAAATGAGTTTTTCAGAATAAGCACATTGTTTTAATAAGTCTGTTTTCAGTTGTACAAGTGTATATTATTATTTCCTACTGTACGATCAACCAACTATTCTTATTCACTGCAAGTGTCTTGTCTAACTGTGTTGTTCGCTGACGATAATTCTATCACAATTCAACTGCCACTGCTGGCTTGCCTTATTTTATTGATAATTAGTTGTGTGTCTGTCAGCATTATCATGCTATGTGTACGTGATAAGCCAGCATGTTGTGATCTGTGCTGCTTAGCAAATGTTCAATTGTCACCAGAGGGGTGTGGATTTGGTACATTCGTTGTGAGGGTGAAATCATTTCCTTGTTATTTTTTGCCCACCTTCCAAGGTTTCCCCATTTGTAAACTGAATATAGACTAAAACACGAGTTTTTCAGAATAAAAACGTTGTTTTAATAAGTCTGTTTTCAGGAAACACTCCCTCCCTACTATCCTCACATGAAAATATGCACTCTCATTTTGCAGTGGAGTCGCTGCTTCCAGGAGATTAGTGACACATCAGGGGTGCATGCGAAGAAGCGAAATCAACCACTTTGTTTACATAGCTACGAATTGACATTGATACTTCCATCGCTACCTGCAATAGTAATATCAGGATAGTCAATACCTATTTGTATGACTGAAAACAAACTAAAACAGTGGATAGCTAAACATAAAAGAGTAACACTGCTTAACCATAAACAAACGAAATGAATAATGTTAAAATGGTGTCTATTAAAAAAGGACAAACACAATATCAAGGCCAGAAATCACTGAGAACGACACAAATATTGTATGTGCAATATACAAAGGTATTGATCCCCTGTAGGACCAATTAGCAAGTGAAAACAATCTGTGAATAGCATAAACAACCAAAATTAATCACTTTCATTTGGTATCAAGAAAGACACAAAGCAGACAGGAATGGGACTGAAGTCGGGCAGTGGTAAATTGTTGGGCAGCGACCAGATGTCCCTATTGTTGTATATCTGCAACGTCGTCTGTCGAGAGGTTCCACAGATAGTGGGAAGTAAAAAATCGATATTAACTAGTAATCGCAGCCAATGTCACTTATAAAGGTAAGTGAAGAAACATTTCGTTGATGTGTTTTATTGAAGAAGAGGCATATATGTAAGATGAATTCTTTATCGACACAAGGAAGATAGGCAGTCAACGTGGATTACACTGATTAGCCACAACTACAATGTAGCAGAAATGGAAGCACCATGCTGAGAAAAACATCCAAAGCATACATATACACTGACATAGAAGTTGTACAGAAAGTTGAAAAGAAGCAAGAATACCCTACCAACAGAGGAATTTCAGCTGACCAGAGATATAGCTGGAGTGGTTGATGGAATCTGACGTACATGTAAGACATTTCTGCATACATGTAAGAGGAGAAAGGCCATCCAGTCATCCTTGGAAATGACCGACTTCTCATTCTACGAATTGGAGAAACACTTTGTGGCAGTAACCATTATTGCCAATGGTAGTAGTTGGTGGCGTGCAGCAGCATCCACAAATCCAGGTACTAGTATCAGTATGTAGTTCAAGATTTCTTGGATGTCAACTTCTGGTTTGTTTGTAAGTTCGCGGCATTTCGGGACATATGCTTGCTCCTTCATCAGGTGAATGATACTGTCAGTATGGTAGTTGGATAACCAGACTAAGACATCCATGTCTCTGGCAGTTTGAGGAAGACTGTCTTTCTCTACCGTAGTAACAGCATAAGAAGACTATGCAATAATTGAAAAAGGCTCAGAAGTCATGTAGACTAAGTAAGAGCAGCCTGATCAGAGGGTTGACGATCTGTAGAAGCGCCAGTGAAAGTGATGGAAGATGTAACAGTAGTAGCAGGAGAACTATAACGGGGAGTTGTCATCGGACATGCGTTAGTTGACCCATGAGCATACGTAGACCATTTTTGAATACATGTGACAGTAGAGGGCGTCATACGTTAATCGGAAAGTTCATGTTTTTCCTCTGGCATTCCATAGCTGTGGAATTTACAGCAAGTGGAAGCTTCTGATTAGTGGAAAATGATGTCGTTGAAAAAAACAACAACGCCCAGTCTAAGTCCTTTGACACAGACGAAGTGTAATCTAACCCGTGAAAGGATACTTATGTCTCATCAAAGGCTTGGGCCAGTAGAGCCGTAGCAAAGGAAGTGTTCATGTCCTTAGAAAGTTGTTTAAAGAGCTCTGGATGAGGGAAATGAAGAGAAGTAGTAGTGTTCTTAAGTTTGAAACCTCCGGTCAAAGGTCATTCTTCACCGTAAGGCTCGATAAAATTTGACATCCAAGCAAGGTTCTCTGTAACCCACGGAGATCAAGGTGAGCTATCTTCCTCAACAGTAGTCACCGTAGAAGGGCCTACTGCTACCACCATAGTGGTAAAAGATATAGAAGTAGATGTGACTGGTATAAGCACAGATTGAGAAATCGATGTTGTAGCAGTAGGTACAATAGAGATCGATGAGGGAATTATAGCAACCGGGACAACAGCTGGAAAAAGGGCCACCCACAATTGAGCCAAAATGTCATCGGGTAGGTTAATAGTTGCTTGAAATGTAGGAATACGCTGTACTGAAGCACCCAGATCATATTGAGGAGGACGATAATTCCTGCCATCATAGTAATCGTCATAACGAGAATCATACTGTTGAGAAGAGTGATTACTCGATCGCCCATGTTGACGAGATGAAGTGGCCAAGGAGCACGATTAACTTTGTCCATCACAATGACGACTGGGTCAATAGTTTGTATCGACAGAGTCACTTGGATTGTCGTCAACCGTCAGAATATTTCTCATGTTAAATTTTGTTGACAGTATTATAGGGTGCTTCTCTGTTTTCTACAACTGAAGGAACCGTAGTTGTTCACACTGTCGATTATCGAACATGTCAGTTTTACTGAAATTGCTGTTGCTGTTACTTTGCGACCTCAACCCGGACTATCACAAGATGGTGGAGCTGATTTGAAGAACATTCTCTCTTGACGATGTATCATCAACAATAATAGTGTCAGCAGAATGATCAAGTGTCGAAGGAGCCGCTTTCTTTTTCTTGTACCGTTGATCTGCTGCCCGCTCAGCAATGGCTTTCAAAGCCTTGGAAAGTTTTTTCTGACAAGCTGCACTAACAGCGGCTATGGTCGAAGAATACACATAGCACAGGATATACCACAAAAAGTGTTCAGATACAATCCAAATCCAAAGTTACCATAAGAACAAAAGTGTTTACACAAAAGGGATTGGTAAGTAAACTTACTAATCCATGTTAATAGTCAACTACGCAAAATGAAAAACATTGAAGCTCTATCTTTAAACCTTCATTAGGCAAGAACGCAGGAAAGATTGGCGACATTGAATGGAAAGGTAATTGGACACTAGGGGTTTTGGGTTTACACCTCGTTTACATTTGACTTACGGTAAGAAACTACACAGGTAAGTATAAGCATTTGTACAGCTGAATGTAAGGTAAAACAACACTTTTTAACATTTGATTGAAACTTTTTATTTGCTGTGGAATTGTTATCCCTAAATCCCTACTCTACTTTGTGCACAGTGTGGACATGGAACCATGGCCGGTAAGTGTTATGGCATAAAATATCAAATGCTTAAATAGAAGTAACTGATATTTAAGTGAAGTTTGCTCCAAATTATTTTACATTTTTGTCATTGAGATTAATTCTAAAAGTGTGATAAGCATAATTTTCATCAGCATTTAAATTTTAATTTCAAATAGATTGTTGAAAATTTATGGATGTCAACTTCTTAGTTTCGAATAAGCACAACGTTTCAGAGTATATTCTTACTTCTTCATCAGGTGAATGGTATGAACGGGTAGTGTAGACCTACATAAAAATTTGGTCACAATTTTAGATCCTTTAAGATCAATTCTGCACTACATGGGTTAATAATTTAAACAGTGACCACCTTGTGCTGTTAAAAATCTATTATCATGTGGTAATTTGTTTAAAAGAGCTTCTACAGGAGCTCTTTTAAGCAAATTGCCACAGGATAGGTTTTTAGCAGCTTATTTTTGGCAGAATGTTGACAATGAAATAGACAAAATTTAGGCTCAGCAGTTTAAGGGTTAACAGACTTCAAATGACCTAAGATTGGTCTTCAACAAGTTTAAGATAAAGTTTGTTCCTACCCTTCTTTGTAGACATGGACAACGACCCAGACGTCCTCCCCTGCCTTGTTGACCTCCCGGACCCAGTCAGCTTTGGATATCTCCAGCACCTCTCCGTACTGGGACTTCATCTGCGCTGCCTTCATCTCCGCGATGCGTTGTCTCCTAGAGTAGTAATCAGGGTAAGTAAAAATACACAAAACAGGGATCTACTTGACGCAAAAACCTGCCTTCCATACTCATAAAATTTTACGAGGGAGGCAAAAATATTTACGTGTGCACCCAAAGGGACGCAACAAAACCACAAATTCATTTTGTTGCTGGTGATTGTCGCAGCGCAGGGATTGTTATGGAACCGGTGCCATTTGGCACCTGTTTCAAATCGATCTCTGCGCTACGGCAGTCGTAAGCCTATGATAGGAAACAACTCCACAGGACATTGTTTCCCCTACGATCAACTTGGCCTAAGATCGCTTTGAGAAACAGGGCCCTGAAAATACTTTAAAGAAGCTATGAAGAGGGACCTCCAAGTTATAGCCTGGGACTCATAAAATTCTTAGTTGCGAGTCCCAGGGACTCCTAAATTTATACGTCGAGGTAAATCCCTGCAAAAGATATCAATACACTTCGTGCAAACAATGTGTGAAAAAAATTGGAAGAAGGGGAAGCAGTTATTTTGCCATATGCATTTTTAATAATTTGCTTACTTGTATTCTTCAAACATTCTCTCCTCCTCTTCATCAATCTCATCTTCATTTTCCTCCAGTTCCTCTAAAGACATCTCCCCCATACCTTTTCCTGTTGAACATACACCATCTCATTAAAACCAAACTCTCTATTGCTCAGTGCTGTTCATTGCTACCCACCAAGTGCAACAAACATTCATTTTTAATAGGAATAACGGAAATCAATAATAAGAGATATTTTTACATAAAATCACCAGCTTTAGCAGCCATTATTGCCAGCCCAGGGGAATAATTACAGGTAAATGTATGAAACTAATAAAAATGTTTTTCTTCTAAGAAGATATGAATATAAGTGCTTTTTGTGTGTAAATTTAAATGTATCACATATTCATACATATCTAAAAACATAATGTTGTCATGGCAATTTTACCACAGGACATGTTTTAAACAGGATAAGGTGGTCAAAATTTTAACCCTGAAAAGTGCTGAAACAGGGAAGTGGAACTGTGACCATCTTTGCTGTTAAAAGCCTATCCTGTGGTAAGAGCTCCTAAGGAGCTATTTTAAACAAATTACCACGAAATAGATTTTTAACATTATTTTTTAAGTTGTAACTAGGACACTGAAATAGACAAATGTTGCACTTTAAGGGTTATGTCCAGCTATTATCAGTTCAGCACTACAGGGGTTAACTATTAAAATGGAGAGGGAAAAAGAAGGAGGTTATCATGTGAAACTTTATAACAGTATATGCAGTGTTTTCTTTCTCCGGTATGTACCACATTTTGACCCTTAAAATTAGGACAGCTAAATTTTATATGTGTCGGTCCCTTTGTCCGGTTAAAATAGCATTAACAAAAATTTGTTTCCCAGTGTTAGTAATATGAGTAGGACTGGCATCCATATAGGTAAGCAGTCTCTGTGACTGCTATATGTGTACATACACAAAAGGGGTCAGCTTTAAGCATACCTTGAGACTTGGCTTCTATCGTCTGTTCCACCATGTTTACAAAGTCTTCCTCCGTCATCTCCTTCTCCTTGGGGGGAATGATTCCCTTCGCACGGAGAATGTCATTCCACTCGGTGTCTTCATTTGGATCCTGGCAAATAAAACAGTATATTACATATCTATTTAGTTACAGTTGCTTTTAGTGCCATATTTATAATAAATGTTTTGTTTCTCATCAATACCCACCCACCCTCAAATTCTTTTTTAAAATCTCGCCCAGACCCTATTTTTTAAGACCCCATACTTTGGCTTCTAAGCCCAGCTTCATATCATTTCTGACATTCCTAATTTTCTTTTAACTCTGCAAGCAGACATGTTTTTTGCAATTTGACTAATAAGGCAGAATTCAACTATTCTAAAGCCCTGGAAAAGGCAAATGGTGCCTGACTTTATGGCTATTTGTATTAAACGCCTTTAGAAAGAATATGACAAACTTTATGGATAATCAACTTCTTTATTGCACAGTAGCGACGTTTCGGTATAGACTCTTATACCGCTTTCAAGCTTAAAAACGGTATAAGA
>JAULCD010178783.1:0-10813 GCA_032361085.1 Calliostoma canaliculatum
GATAATCTAAACATGAACGTCAGAGCTCATCAAATTCCAAGAGTAAAAAGCATGATCGCCAACGCACTATCCTGACTCTATTGACCGTCACCCATCTGTATTTCAACTTCGTACAAGCCAGTTTTGGATCCCTTAAGTCGACCTGTTTGCTAGAATGCACTAACAACTGACTACCACGATTCATGTCACCAGTTCCGAACTAGCAGAACAAGGATCACGACGCCGTGCAATTTTAAGAGAAGATCTTGATGCATTTCCACCGGTGGTTCAGCTGTTACCGTTAACCATGAACAAGATTTAGCAAACGACGCGACTATATCTGTTTTGGTCATTCCTTACTGGCCGGCCAAAACATGGTTCCAGGAACCGCTTTAAAGTTTTAATCAACTGCCGTTTGCTGTGCCGTTTTGGGAGGACTTTCTGCTGCAAGCTCACAGCGATGACCTGCATCCGAGAATCCAGAACTTCCAGGTTCATGTCTGAGTCTGCTTAACTATTGCGGTTAGGGTCTCTAAGAATCATGCCCTAAATGTCCGGATTGTAAAGTGCGATTACCGTGATGATGGAGATGGCCTGGTGAAAACTCAGCTTCCGGGTCAAGAGTCGAGAATGTTTTGCATTCCACAACTCTCTCTAAATCTTTCCCTTTCTCTTGCCCATGCTCTGCGGCGATCTGAACAGTAACTTCAGAATTAATGTCAATTATTCATCCACTATTGACGACAGCCAAGTCAAAAATAACACTTAACACACTTTCTTACTGGTTACGAGCTGTCATCCTTTGAGCATTTGCGGCACAAAGACTTGAACCTTCCTCATCTTCACACTCTCTGGTTGCTTGCATCCACTTTGGCTCTTTATGCTAACTGCTTACTATACGCTTTTATGGTTGCTTCTGGAAGTTCATGACAGCGTTTGCGTCGCATTACCTTCAGGGTCTATGAACAAAAGATGTGAAAGACATCCAGCACAGTGACCCCTTCGTTGTCCGTTAGTGGTCCTTTTGTGTGCATACATATGATCTTACAGCAATAAATATTTTTGAGGATGAGATGTGTTCTCGGTTTTGTTTCCTTAGAAGTATTAATCTTAAGTATCGTGCTGCTTTACCTAATGTATGTTATTGATTTCACGAGCTGCTTTTACCAATGTTGTACTGTGCAAACATTTGGTTATCTGTATGACTTCACTATTCAATTTTGTATTTTCGTTCACACTTGTTCTACCCGCCTCACACCCCGTTCAGTAGAACAGCTACGAATGGTAGTTATATTGAAGATATGCTGTGTTATAGGAGCATTCTTTGTATTATTCTAACTTGGGTAAACCAGTGAGGTACGTCGATGCTACGCATCACCATGACTGTGTTGGCATCCTTGTGTGTGTTGACAATTGCCTCTCGGGCCTTGTTTCCCACCATCCTTTTCCAATGCAGAAAGCATTTGTACGACTGAATGTAGGCTAAAACATGTGGGTTTTTAGAGTAAAAACTATGTTTAAGAAGCCAACATTCAGGCGCACATTTTAGCCCACTCCCCCGGCCCTCTTGATTAGGCTTGTCATTGTATTCCATATGATGATTACACTTAACTCCAGAAAAATTGCTGATGTTCGTGGAGAGGTAATTGCGTAGGTGACTACCGGTAGGGGATGGTTTCCGTTTTCTCATTTCCATTGTGATGTACGGTATTAGAGCGTTATTGTAGACATAAACCATTTGTACATAGGCTTATTAAAACATCGTTTTCACACTAAAAACACATATTTACGTAAAAAAATTGTTTTGATCAAGGTTGCGATTATTTGTTTGAACGTGACCTCAAACCAGATGTCTTAAGATATGTGTGCTGTTTCACAAAGCCATTATATATTTATGACGTCGTAAGCTATATTCCTGAGCCAATGGGTTAAGTTTGCAAATGACAAAAAGCGTAGTAAACTGTACACCTACCACAGAAGACAAGTTTACAGTTGTAAACCTACCTAACTGGTTTTAGGAGATGGTTAATAAAATGATGAAAGTCATTAACCTTCAGAGAGCCAAACTGATTTAAAAACTAACTAATATATGCTGATCATCTGTCCTGTGATAATGTGGTTAAAAAAACTCCAGCAGGAGCTCATTTAAACACACTATCACAGGATAGGTTTTCAACATCATACGTGTATTCAGATTGAAATTTAGACATTGTAACAGACAAATGTTAAGCTCTAGCATCGAGAATCGTGCTGACTCAGTACAACATACACACAACATTCCTTAAAGCCCAGAACCCCGTTCCTTAAAGCGATTTGAGATTAAGTTGATCGTAAGTGCTAAAATATAAAATTGACTTACGACTGTTGAGCGCAGAGATCGATTTGAAACCGGTGCCATTCGGCACCGGTTCCAAATCGATTTCTGCGCTGCGATGGTCATAAGCCTATAATAAGGAACAGCTCCACAGGACATTGTTTCAAAAAAGCCTAAAATTGTTTTGAGGAACAGGGCCCTGTTCATCACACTGCGTGTTAAACCTTTATTAATTAGGAGATCATATCTTCACATGAACTGATGTTGTTCTTAAATACGTTAGTATTTGTTACATGAAAACTAATGATATAAATTACAGAAAGGCAAACGTCATAATCTTGTCACCCTGGCTTATGTGTGTTATAGGTCATTATTGCCTTCGGCTACTTTACATTTAGCTGTAATAATAACATTGATTTTAGATAAGTTCTACTGTTTTCGTTTTGTTATTAGTTTTAGTTTATAACTGTTACACATCATCTATTTGTTCTTCGAGTTTGTGCTTGTAATTTGTAGATAATCTTACACGACTTTTGTTTTTGCAGCTAGCTATTATAATCGGTTGATTGTTCGTCATTCTATGTTTTCGTTGTGATATTAATATTCACATTGTTTCCAACTGTGCTGTCTTCCAGTTTATTAGTATCTAAAGCTACTGTGTATTGTAACTGTTGTTGATATTTGTGTAATGTCCCCTTTGTTTATGTGTGTTTTGTTCACATCTGCATGGTGTAACTTTGGTTTATATATTTATATTGTAACTTTGTTTTATGTATGCATGGTGTAACTTTGTTTTATATCATTGTTGATGTCAGTCTTCAGATCCGACAACGTCACTGACAAGATTTCTAAATAGTTGGATAATAAATACTATTTTAATAAAATAGATAGTGAAATCTTACACATAACATGTACATTTTATTTTGTCTGCTTCCTACTTCACTATGGCCTGTTGTGTTGTATTCGGTACCTACATAATAAATTCAAAGTCGTGTTAGAATCGGTGTTTCTCATGAGCGAAATCCCAAATAAAACCCAGTGATAAAACTATAACATTTCACCAACATAAACTTAGGCTACAAAATCACTTTGTTTAACAAAATACTTGGCCAACCAGTTGGTTTCCCAAAACTTTTAACGTTTTAAACGTGTGTTTTTAAAAGAAAATGTGTTGCTGTTTAGAAGTGCATAATTTGCACGTTAACACTACTTTTGGCAATTCAAAAATAACAAGCAGTCAGACAAAAATCCAACTAGCTAAAACCGTTGTAAAGTTTGTCTTTGGGAGATGCACAGTTAACAATGATTTAACCAACAGTAAACCGAACTCATTGGTCACGTGTTAATGTTAATGTGTTCCTCAAACTGAATATTCCTGCTGAATGTAACTCAATTGACCTCAAGGCAGTGTAAACTACACCACATTTTCGAATCACTTAATGGACGAAAGGTGTTTACTTGGGTAATCAACCCCAGTGAGGTATGCTATGGTATGCATCATCATGACTATGTCGGTATCCTTGTTTCCACCATCCTTTTCCGACGGAGAAAACATTTGAACGGCTGAATGAAGGCTAAAACATGTAAAACGATTTTCTAATAAACCACGACCTCGTAAACCGTGTCACTAAGTTTGTGGATTTGGTTTACAAATGCAAAAAATCATTGTAAACTGTGCACTTTTTAAAGAAAAACTTGTTTTTCTTTGGAAAGTGCACAGTTTGCAACGATTTTTTTCATTTGTAGACCAAATCCATTAACCCTGTGGCATGATTTACGACGTCGTAAAGTTATGACGTCTTTGTGCAACGGGGGCCAGCTGGTAAACCGAACTCCTTGGTCACTTGTTAATGTTAATAGTAAACCTGCTGTATCAAACTCAATATGACCTTAAGGCAGTGTAAAATACACCACATTTACGAATCACTTAATGGATAAAATGTGTTTACGAAAAAGATGGACATGTCCTTGGCTATTATCTGTGGGTTTTGTGTAGCTCACATCGTATCTACTTAATCTACAAATCTTAACAGTTCCTGGTTATAGTGAGAGGCATTTATTTACTGGTAAAGTGCAAACATGTACCTAACTACATTCAATAACCTTCTATCTTATGTCAAATACCGACCACCCTGTGCTGTAGAAGTACGATGTGATTATTTGTTTTAAAAAACTTACCTTGGTAGTTCCAGCCAAGAGTGTGATATTTGTTTTAAACAATATTTAACCCTCAGAGTGCCGAATTAAATGTGCTGTTAAAACAAACTGCCTATTTAGGTTGAATTTTTTTAAAATTAACCGGACAATTGTTGAGTTTAACACTCTAAATGCGCGCACAATCAGTGAATTGGGTTCACAGAAGTGGTCACCTTACTGCGTATCTTACAACATTAAAAATTATACCGTCAAAATAATGACAAGAATTCTTAATATAGTTACTGTTTTTCATTTTATTTGAATAAATAATTATTAATATTTTATGCGTTTTGTCTTGTTTAGTTTTAGTAGATCTTTGTCACACCAAGCTGAGGTAAATCTACTGAGAGAAGGAAGTATAGAAACTCATGTAAGTTCCTTTACTCTCTCCAATGACTCTATGTAAGTTTCAAATTGCACCCTGGATAAAAATGCTGAAAAAGAATAAACACTTCAATGGAAATCACTTTTTAGTTTTGATACAATATAAATGGACCACTGAAAAGTAAAAGAGTATATAATGTTTTACAAACTCCAAAATCGTTATGAACTCTACACTTACAAATGCGCATTAAAAAACCTTACTTATGCGCATTTCACAACTTTTATGATATTTGTAAACCAAATCCATTGATCTGGTTGCACCTCGTAATTTTGTAAAGTGTTTGCGACAATGTTTATGGTAGAAGGTAAGTCTGCATCACTTATGTGGTTGTGTGATGCAGTAATACCTGTGAGCTCGGTATCATGTATTTATAGACTTGCATACACAACAAAATTTAGGTAACATTATAGAGTCAAGTACGAAACCGAAAAGTAAATAACCAATTACTTACATCTGAAAATAAGATTATGTTTTGGGTTGTTATAATGACAAATGTTAAGACT
Organism: Calliostoma canaliculatum; assembly: GCA_032361085.1. Taxonomy (NCBI): domain Eukaryota; kingdom Metazoa; phylum Mollusca; class Gastropoda; order Trochida; family Calliostomatidae; genus Calliostoma; species Calliostoma canaliculatum. The sequence goes on from JAULCD010178783.1 coordinate 5,378, forward strand.
TAAAGCGATAAATTGTTTTATAGTATGATTTAAAACTTTTATCATATCATCCTGTTGAAAACTATCCAGTGGTTTCTGTTTAAGATAGCTTCTGCATGAACACATTACTACATGGTAGGTTTTTATCAGCCTGTTTAGGTTGGAACACTAAGGTAGGCAAATGTTGCACACAGCACTTCAAGGGTTAACGGTAAACTGATTGCAGTTATTTGTACACGGACACATATAAAGGAGGACGAATATAAGATATGTTCTTATTTTACGTATACATTCATTAATTGCGGATTTAAAGCTACAATATTTGATTATTATGCATATTTTGTCATGGAACCCTATTTATAGTAGCAAAGTGCGTGTTTAGGAATAAATTGTATACTGTGGAAATGAATATATTTGAAACAACAAAGCTATTACAGTAAACAAAAACTGACTGTAAGAGACCGGTCATTTATTACCGAAAGGGGGTGGGGCATGGAATAAAATACACATCTTTAGGGAGTGTCATTGAAAAATGCTATTTTAAGGGAGGGCCATAAAAAATGTGACAAGCATGCGGAGAGGGTCAATCTTTTAATACATGACTGCGCAAGTAAACTCCGAATCTTTCCCCTGTGTAATAAAATATCTAGACCGGTCCCTAAGGAACAAGCTTAAAAAAATCATAAACAATAATAAGAAAATTAATATCATGTAAATAAACATAAAACACTCTGTACAATACTATTTGGTATATTATTTTAGAAGTTAAAATTCATCAAATAAATACCTTTTATAAACTTCAAAAAAGGAAATATTAGAGACAAACAACTTCTCATCTGTAAATGATGACAAGTGGCTATCTTTGCACAATATTCTCGAAAAGCTATGACGTCTTACCTTTCATCTTCAACGCTCTTAGCTCTGAGATGAAAGATAAGACATCATAACCTTACGATATCTTTTAAGAATGGGACCTCGCTCTTTCTCTTTTTGTTGGCTCACAAAATCAGGAGAGGAAGTGTTTAACATTCACAACGAAATTCATTAGTTAAATTTGGCTTTGTGGAAGGTGTCTCAGGTCTGTAGCATTTGTTTAATATCCCATGACCTACATGTTCATATATAATCTGGGATCAACACATGTAATAACACACAGTCATGATTGATTTGTTGATTTGGATTTTTGTGGCTTTAGTGGCTTCTTGTAATGGCATAATAGTGACCATTACAACGAAAGATAGAGCTAGGACGTCTCCAGTCTTCTGAGCCGAATACATGTAGTTCTAATTGAACAGACCTTGCAAGGTAAAGCCTACACAAATGAAGTGGTATATGTAGATAAAGCTAAAATTTGACTATTTCCGCATTCTGATATATATATATTATAACATTATATCTTGTAAGCAAATTATGATATTGTATGCATATGTTTACCAAAGATTTAGGTTTGTCTTTTGTATGTGTGTACAGCTGCTAACTAAAAGTTTGTTCACTTCCCATTTTAAAAAAAGTGTTTGCTATTTGATTTATGTCCTGCACAATTCCATCCAAACTTTTTTTAATGTGGTTAGTAAGTGTTCTAATTTACATGCAAAAGAGTTATTTCAAGTGTAAACACCAATATTTTTGTACTTATTGTGACCATGACACCCAATTAATTTATCCACGAGGACTAAGCAGAGTGTTCAAAGTAAGATTACATTTACTGTTGTTGTTGTGATAATGTTAATAACTATATCGGAATTTATTTGTCCCTGAAAATTGTGTTCTAATTTGATAAATCTTAGATTTATGCCGTGAATAACCTTATTTTTGAAAATGATAAAAAAAGAGTGAATTGGTTGTTATTTTATGGGCCTAATGATCATGAAATCTAACGAACTGCTATTTTTGGTTAGAGTCATAAAAATTACGGAATGATGTAATATTTTAGCATGGGAAGAAGAAAGAAGCAACACTTGACTTTAGAGCAACGGATTTAAATTGTTACGATGGTACAGCTGGTAATCATTCGTTAACAATTCAGAAAATAATTAACAGATATCACACATGTAAAGTTTTATTAAGAGGTATGGTAAAGCAGCATCAAAAATATTTAAAAACAATCAGTGTTTCTGATAACACAAGATCAGGGAGGCCACAATGTACAACAGCTCGTGATGATAAAGTCATTAGGAACAAGAGTCTTCGTGATAGATACGCTGCAATGAAATTATTCGTGAATATCTGAAGCAGACACTGTCAAAATTGTTAGCAGTATGACCATCTCCCGTAGACTCAGACAGTTGGGACTGAAAATCTTTCCTCGACAAAACACAAAGAATGAAGAGATTTCAGTGGTCAAAGCAAGTTAAGGTTCTTCAACTCCAGGGGGGAATAAGGTCGTCATGCTCAGGTAACCACCCTGTACATAGATACATCAACTTAGTTTCTTCAGCAAGAGCAAATGTACGACTACAGCTTCTGTAAAGATATCGACTTCAATTAGCATGTTTGAAGTTGAGTCATGTGTGGCTAAGTAAAAAACATGGAGAAAAACTTTTTGAATTTTATTAATGTTCAACAGTGTCTTGCACTATTTAATTCTTTTAAGGCCGTTTAGAAACGTATGGTCGAAATTCAAGACATTTATGGACATCAACTTATATGTGCGTATGTGAGTGACATTTTGGAGCATATGCCCTGAAACGTCGTGACCATACGGATAAAGAATACTGACATTAAAACACTCTTGAGTTTTATAGTGTCGTTGGCAGCTTAACAGCGGCACAAGACCCTGTTTGTTAACATTGCACCTTACTAAATAAGTTCAGTTATCGCCATAAGTCATATCATTCAACCTTTTAAAGAGATGGTGTTAATGTTTCACAAGTTTCACATGTTCCACATGTTTAATATTTGAATGAACACTAACTATTGAAATAATTATCTGTAAATATATAATACCAACACGAGATCACGTGTAAAATCACTTTTTATAAAACGAGGGAACATTTTTTTGTATCTGACGAGCCTAAACAATTCAGACAAAATAACTTTGAAAAGTTTGGGCAATATCTTCCTAACTATATGATGCATTCGCAAATACTTATCTGAAAATAAAATGTACTTTTACCGCAAATCGGTCAAGGCCATTAAAAGGTTACGTAACTCATCACTCATCACTCACATCATACCACTATCAAATATTTAAAAGGAGATTTTATGTCGGCTTCAGTCACCACGTTATTGATTGGGTGATGCATGTACACCATTCAATTGTGTGTATCCATAACGTGTCCGGTTGTTCTCGTTTGTTCAAAATACACCGTCAGATAGACCGTTAGACGAATCAAAATATTAAACTCTTGGATAAAACATTGCGAACAAAACAATGATATAAAGACTAAGTGTGTACTACAGGACAAAACATGTTTACACGACACACTAGCAATGTCATTCCGGTCACCAATGGACACGTATGACGTCATTTGCAATTGTGACGTTAATAACATCGCCGTAAAGGCTGATTTCGAGTTGATCATAAACACAATCTGAGCCCCGTTTCACGAAACGCCATAACTTTATGACGTCGTAAACCAAGTCACTGGGTTAAAAGAGTTGGTTTACAAATGTAAAAAAATCGTTGCAAACTGTGCAGTTTCCAAAAACTTGGTGTTGCAAAGTGTACAATTTACAACCAATTTGGCATTTGTAAATCGAACCCATTAGCAAAGTAGAAAAAAAACTAAACTGTATTTCTTTCTACATAATCGATACGTTTGGTTCTCGTTGATCTTCTTTATTTATATGCATGTGTACCCAACCACACAATACAAATATCCACTTCCCCTTAAGATAAAAGTCTTGAAACGGGTTTGCGAATAAAACCCAAATATTGTTTATTATATTCATGACTTAAATATTTACGAAACACTTTTTAATTTATATTGTATGTCTTGGAGCATATATTCTTTATGTTATAATTACCGAAGACTGTAACTACGGTCGGTTCATTGCTTTATTTTAAATTACAATTACACCCAAAATACTATATTGCAATAACACTCATAACTAATATAAATAAAAAAATTAATAAAAAAACCAAAACACTGACTAATTCTAACAAAAAGATATTTTATTAAACATTTTATTTCATGTAAAAACGGATGACTACACGAAGTATAATCATGTCACAATACAATTATAAACGTATATTCGTGTATAATTACACTCTAAAATTGCAAAAACAATGTTATTCAACAGCAAATTCAACAAAGTACAAAAGCTTAACATGTTTGAAGAAAATGAGTAAATGATTATATATTGAGTTGTTATGTACACAATGTGTGTGTATGTGTATTCGTGTGTGTGTACGTGTATTTGTGTGTGTGTGTGTGTGTGTGTGTGTGTGTGTGTGTGTGTGTGTGTGTGTGTGTGTGAGTGAGGGTAATTTTCACACGAGGTTCTCTCGATATAAATTCTTTTAACATATGGCGATAACAAATATTATATTATATTTAATATAATTCTTAACGGGGTGAACAGACGTGTGGCTATTGTGACGTCCCAATGAGTATGACGTTGTAATAACTTTGGCTGCAAGCTCATGGCGTCAAATTTAAAAAAAAATCATTTTGTAAATATTGTGGAACACTAACTGGTCCTGAGTCACACACGGATTGTAAACTTTATACAAACGCTGCAAATACTGAATTAAAATGCATAAATATCTGTAACATGAATAACACTTAGCCAAAAGGCTTGGTTTACAATTGACAAAGCCGTTGTAAACTGTGTACTTTCTAAAACAAGCATGAAATATCATGAAAGGCCAATTTGAATGATATATGTTCAGTACAAATATGTATTGAGTTTCAATGACAGGATTGTGCATACAATGTGGCACACTATGTGTTGTAGTTTTGTTATTATTTTCATGATCTAATTTTGACGTGTGTTTGACATTTTAATTGATTTTCATAAACATAGTCATGTCTAAAATAATGATAAATTATTGCACTTTTAGAAGCTAACAATATACCCGAGATTTGTCATGGGAATCGAACCCGTAATCTTCTTCTTCGTAGGCTATCACCTGATAACTTGACCAAAGTGGTTAACCCCATAAGCAATTGTTTCTTATCTTAGGCTTACGACTGTCGCAGCGCAGAAATCGGTTTGGAAACGGTGCCATATGGATCTCTGCACTACGACAGTCGTAAGCAAATATCATATTTTAGTACTTACGATCAACGTAGCCTAAGATCGGTTTGAAAAACGAGACCCTGATATCATCTGTGATCTGAATATCACCCTGCTACACACTGGCATCCGATAACCACCTATCTCACCGAAATACGTAGAATGGTCATTCGGTAATTTAAAAAAGTGTTAAAACTATACTGACGTCCAAAAGAAACGCCACCAACTAACAAATGGTTCTTATTTTACGACGAACAAAACATACTGAATTAA
>JAULCD010178894.1:0-10812 GCA_032361085.1 Calliostoma canaliculatum
AAAAAATTAACTATCGAAACTATCGATAGTTAGACCAACTATCGCCAATAGTATCGATAGTTTCAAGTTGCAATCGACAGTGTACTACCCTGAGACAAGCAATCGCAATCAATCGATAGTTCGATGTATCGTTACATCAATATTGTTTATGTTATCATTAATTGTTGGAAGTAACCATACCATCGATTCAGCTGGAAACTGGGAGTTATTATTTGTTTTATTATTTTGGAGCAGTTGGTTATATAATAGTGAACTAAATAATCACAGTTATTGTCGTACCACGTTGCAGTCCTAAATTGACGCCGTTTACGGAATTTGTTTAATTACATCATGGTTGCAAACTAAATGTAGGCAGAAACCATGTGTTACCACTGCAAGTATGTGCTAGACCAAAGCCTTCAAACTTTGATTGGTATTTGCGAACCAATAATGATACTATGCTGCATCATGCCACAATCAAACACGCCAGCACAATTGAAAGTCAGAACCTCATCGTTCATAATAGAGTATGCTGTAAACTGCGTCGTCACTAAATCACACGTTAAAAAGGACACGCATGTTCAGCCTTACCGGTAGCACCTACTGTTAACACTTGGTTTTTTAAATGAGTTATTTAAAAAAGTTGGAAATATAAACAAAAACATAATGGTGTGAAATATTACCCAACGTCATCTTGATCAGCAACATGACATATTTCATAAATATCTGTTTGTTACTGAACAACTTTTCTTCTTATATCTGTTCCGCAAATGTGGAACATTAATAAGAAAATGTCCATAAATCAGTTGTGTATTCCCACGAACTGGTTGATGTTTAAAAAATACTCAATAACCATGTTTATAACACACTCTCGAAGCTTTCCTACCATCATGTGTGAATTTATTATTCAGAAATCAAACATTAATTTATTCTTAAAAACCTGTCATGTGGTTATTTGTTTCAAAGAGCTCCTTTAGGAGCTCTTTGAAACAAATACCCACAATACACCTTTACAACAACACAAAACGGACCCATTTTAATCCCATTAAAATGAGTCAGCTCTTTAAAGGTTATAGTATGATACTACAATATAGATACTATCAAATGTCAGTTAAATGAAGTGGTATATAAAAGCTGTTAGTCTTACGCGTTCTTCATAAACCAACATAAATACAAAAACTGGTTAAAAAATTTATTCATATTTTTATGTCTGAAATATGATTTGGGATATTTACAAGATGATAAACATATGTAATATGTAACGTGAAATACAATTAAAGTGAACTGCACAGGTTACTTTAAAACAAGATTGTCTAACTCTGAAATAACAGAAAAGAGAGTACATATATGAAAGTTAAGTTAGTGTTAAAGGCAGTCGAAATATAAATCGAATTTAGAAGAATCACAAGTATATATTTATTGCGTGCCTAACGACACAACAAGAAGCTGCTCTCACATCTACTCAACTACTCAAACAAACAAACGTCTTCCATGGGAAGGCAAATATTTTTGTAACTAAATATCACTTTTAACGATCATAAAAATAAATCTGTATGCGAACATGAATGAATAAAACAAACTATACTCGTGTCGTCTACGAAACTATGTATAAAGTGAAATATAAAGGCTACTTTGCTCGTACAAACTGTGATTGCTTAAACAACAAAAATACATCCTTTGTTTGTACAGATTGGTGAAACATCTACACAAGTTACTAAATGTTTGTGTTATGTGTATGCACCATGCCTGACGACCTTGAGTCACATACATATATATCCACCATTCCTAGCGACCTTCAATCATATACATATATAGTCCACCCGTTTAGAAATAAGGCTATTGAAATCATCCTAGTGGAAGTGGTGGAAGAACCATGGAACAGAGGAGATTGACGGAAAGATGCCTTCAGGTTTGTTAAACAATATTTTCTTAGGCTTCCAAGAGCTGTTCAATTAGTGATAAACTTCTGAGTCCCGTTTCACAGACGTGGTAATTTTACGACGTCATAAACCTGATTACTAAGCCAGCAGATTTGGTTTACAAATGTCAAAAATCGTTGTAAACTGTGCACTTACGAAAGAAAAACTAGTTTTTATTTGGAAAGTACACAGTTTACAACGATTTTTGGCATTTTAAAACCAAATCCATTAACCCAGTGACATGGTTTACGACATCGTAAAGTTATGATGGCTTTGTGAAACGGGGGCCTGGAACCTTACAGTCAGTAGCAGGGTTCTGTTTCGGAAGCTTTCTTAAGGCGAAATCATCTTAACGTTTATCGTATCGACAGGGCTAAGATGAAAGTTATGACGTCTTATGCACACACTTGATTTGTTCCACACAGTTTTCGTCGGGCTACAAAAGCTTAACTTTTATCTTAGGGTTCTCGTTACAAACGCGTTAAGAAGACATTTTAGCTGTCTTAGCCATATGAGAGATGTCTGAAACAGGAGCAAGGTTTTATATTTGCTGCGATATGATTTAAAGACACATTCAGAGGAGAATTTAACACAAAATTTCACAGGTTTCTAGCAGTAGATGATACTAGCGTTTGGTCTAGCATAAAGTAACCTTAACTCCCACTGTATTAGTTTACTTTAAAAGCCATTAAGGATCTAATAACGTGTTGAAAGTTGTGGGTCTTCCTGGGTCCCGTTTCACAAAGACGTCACAACTTTACGTCAAGTGGGTTTTATTTACAAATGCAAACAAATCGTTGTAAACTGTGAACTTTCCAAAGAAAAAACGATTTTATGCATTTGTAGACCAAATCCATTTACCACGTTGTAAAGTTATGATGTCTTTGTGAAACGGGGGCCTGGTGTATATATTTTAACTCCCATGGCCCCGTTCCACAAAGCGGTCTTAGTTTTAAAATAAGCGTAAGTAAATTTTGAAAGAGTGTCCTCTGGAAATGTTCTTATCATAGGCTTACAACTGTCGTGGAGCAAAAATCGATTTGGAACCGGTGTTGAATAGCACCGATTCCACAACGATCTTTGCGCTATGACAGTTGTAAGCTAATCTTACATTTTAGCACAAATGATCAACTTAACCTAAGATCGCTTTAAAGAACGGGGCCAATATCCCTATTTTAACTTGATAATAACCTATGTTTCAAACATAGCATTACACATATTTAAAATATTTAAATCAGGACTTAATAAGTTATTTACTACCTAAATATTAATAAATATATAGTACACTTTTTTAACTGATACAGACAGATGGAAATCAAATATATTAAGTGATAAAGTCACATTTCTGGTGTAATGTATGTCTGCTCTTTATTTCGAATTGAAACTTTAGTTGAACTGTCGTTTCAAAAATTGACTTGACCGTATTTCAACTATTATTTCAAAGACTTAATTTCTTAATATCGATTTCACAAAACGTCTGGTATTTTTCCCCAGAAACATACTAACTGAATTCCGTTGTATGTTAATAAAATGTAAGTAATACATTTTAATATATTTGTATTTTTCTAGTGTAAAATATTTGATAGTCGAGTATGTGTTTTGAATCAAAATTCACTTATATTCTAAACGGTGCAGTAAAGTATTTTTAAAGTATCATATGCAATTTGCTTTACACTGAGGGATATTGAAACATGGTATAGATTAAAGTCGGCGTTTACCTGCTTTCCTGATCAGTTCAGTCAAACATCAATCAAATAAACAACATAAAACCCTCGTTGGTAACAATGAGATGAAAACTTAATTCTAAGCTAAAATATACAAAATCTCAAAATTGTACACAAACACATGCCATTATCTATATTTAAATGTTATCAACATACAAATCTGAGGTATGAGAAGCATCCTCTCACTGACAGGGGGCTGGTAGTCATGACAACGTGCTTACGTCATGACCTAAGTCACCTGGTCAAACGTCGGGTGGTTTAGTTTAGTGATATAAACAGTTGTACATTGGTTTAATGTTGTAAATTCATAAATGCCAAAGTCTGACATTTAGTTCAAAAATATAAGATCAGTGTTGGAATTGTTGATACATCTCAGCGATGGCTGATACTAGGTCAGGGGTGTGGTACACACATTCCAAAATAGTTTTAAACTGTGAACTTTGCAAAGAAAAACTTTGTTTTTCTTTGCAAAGTTCACAGTTTAAAACCATTTTGACATTTGTAAATTAAACCAATTAAACCCGTGAGAACACTGTGGTTTCAGCGTTCATTGGTGTCGATTGCACATTACTCTGGTAAATCTTATACACCGAATGTCTCCTTAACAGAGCACGATTTTATAAAATGATACTTAAGTGGCAGATGTTCATAAACAGTTCTGTACTTTTCTCAACTCGAGATGAACACATTCATTCACGACCTTATAGAATATTTGGACTCTCTTTATCAAAGGTCGGTTTTGTGTCTTATGTATCATTATTAATATCGATCCGTTTCGCCTATGAATAACAGAGTTGTTAAGTGTCATATCTGTATGACAGTGAGGAAACGTCTGTCACTGACGCTGTCGTTTTTTAAATTATACCATTTGCTCTCGCACATTCACAGTGATTAGCAAGTGAAGTCTTCAATAGAAAATCGATCACTCAAACACAATTCACATCCCAGGTGATCGATATATATCCGTCATTCATACTATTACGTGAGTAATTCTTCGTGAGAGATACTCGTCACTTGTACAACTTGTGGTTTTAAATAAGTGGGGTTTTTTTAATTCTGACCTGTTTATGAATGCCATGCGCACAGCCCAGCTGCAAACAATACACAAACAGAATCAGTTCTCGGAGTTTATGTTCTCCTGTGGTGGCTATTTTCACTCTTTGGGTTTATGTTACACGATTGCACTTAGTACACACGGCGAAGTGTTTGCTCGTTGCCGCTGCTTTCACAACTTGATACGGCGCGTGACCGTTGATTATTTAATCAGAAAACTCTATCCTGATAATATTCATCACATTAAGTCATCACAACCACATAGGACCTCATTGCCGTGTTAGTATTACCGAGGAGTGTCAAGTTCATGTGTACACACTCAGTAGTTTCAGATTCCTTCCAACGTTTAGTGAAATGATGAAGGAGGGAGGTGCGCGCCTTGTAGAAGTCACACTCACCGTTAACAAGGTGGTACACGAACGGAATGTATATACATATGTAATGATGAAACATGCCAAGTAGCACCTGGCTCTGTTCACTGAAGAAAATCATCTAACCACCATCACGTGGAGTCTGTATTTGATTGTCAATATTGAAACTAACGCTAAAACCAAACATGTGGAGCAGCTGCCACACAGCGTTCTTCCTGAATTCTCATCTGTTTTTGCTGCAGTACCTGAAACAAACAGATGCAAAATAATTGAAAACCATAAATCACTTTAAGATATGTTAAAAAGAAAGGAACTACACAAATCAGTTTTAATTTTAATTATTTGGAAATTTGACACTTTGGTAGAATGTATATTTACTATATTTACATCTTCCATAACCGTTTGATATTAATGCAGAGCACGGCAAGACAAAAACAAGCAAAGTAGCAGCAGGCGGGCGATCAGACTTAATATTGGAAGCACCCCTTCGTTCATAACAGACCGACAAATATTGCATGTTTGAAGACACCATATTGAGTCAGTGGCCCGATACCTTTGTCATCCCTCAATTTCACCACGCAGGTTGATATATGTATAGCTTAATTAAGCAATAACATTATCAGTAATACCTTCATTATCAGTTATCTCAATGTCGCCAAGTTCAAGTGGGTTTTCAGCTTCTACCTGCGACGTGGAGGTTACAGCAGTGGTGCCATCAACTTCAAACTCGTCTTTAGATTCGTTAAGGGGCTTTTTCCAATCGTCAGTCGATGACTGAACCGTGGAAGACATTTGGTCATCCAGGTCGGGAAATTGTTGGCCCTTTGTAACAGAGTCTGCCATATCTGCAACAATCTCTTCAAGTCATTCATAGTGACCATGCTGTTAATTCTATATATCCTTTACAGGCAAATGTGTAACTGGGAGTTTTGAAATAAAAGAAGTTAATGCAGGACCAAACCAAACTGTCTTTTAGATTTCTCCTCCAGGGTCATGTCAGCTGCGAATTTTATCTCGCCTACAAGCCCGACAGACTTCTATTTCACTGTGAGCCCCCTTACCGCAAGACCTCGCGGCACGGGGATCTTGCTGCCTTTGCGAATTTTGGCTAGACCAAATCCATTAACCTAGTAACATGGTTTAGGACCTCGTAAAGTTAGGTGTCTTCGTAAAACGGGGCCCAGTTAGTCTGTTATGCAAAAAGGGAACTTATGTCATATTATTTCTAGGATGGTCCGGGTAGAAGATTTGAGAGAGATGAGGTTCTTATAGTTCCACATGATACAGTTTTACCCCCGAAGTGTATGTTATATATACTATTTTTGTGTATAGTCAAGCTCTGGGCTGACAAGGGTATGTGGGCCATCCCTGGGGCTATTGATCACGTCTGAAAAGGGCGCTTGGGGTAGTTTGGGCTAGGAAAACACCCAATAAAAAGTCCAATCGCCTCCCATGCTGCTAAAGTAATCGAAAAAAACTGATAAACTAACTTACCTCTCTTGACGTTTTCTTGATCAGCTAATAAGGAAATTTGAACACAGGTTAGAGAATAAAGGTAAAATAATGTTCGTTTTTTATCTCTCGTTGTACTGTAGCAATCTTAACATCTAAACTCATGCTTGTACATTTAAAAACAAATAAAACATTATTATCTAAACTTGATAAATGTGTTTTTGTACCATCCCCGTGCAATGACTGAAAAGCAGATGCAAACACAAAGCAAAACCAACATCGTTGTACGGATAGGTACTTTCCAGCATAAGGCAACCACACACCATCAGCCTAAATCCCAAGAGATAAGTCATCTGCTATTGGTATATGCTGTGCCCTATACATTATATAACTAAAACACCTAGGCCTAATATTGATCAGATTATGTTCCCAAAATAGCCCGGGTCTTATACGCTATGCATCTAATAATATAAGTACACAGGATAACAACTGATTTGTAATAGAATGGTGTTAACTACTGACAAGATTCAACAAACTTGCGTGATTGAAAACTGAGCCAATTAAATAATTTGGACCAATAATGGCTCGTTATGTAGCGCTATAGCGCCTTCAAACGCAACCTGTTCAGCTTAAATTACGCCAAAGGGAATCCAGTCTAATCATGGACTATCAGACAGTGGTGGATCCTCATCAGCTATATACTACTGCTGTTAAACTTTTATTGTATTAACTCTTGTAAAGCTGAGTATATTTAGTATGCTTAATACCTTAACACCTGTGTTCTTATCATGTGGAAATTTGTTTAAAAGTGCTCCTGAGAGAAGCTATTTTAAACAAATCACCACAGGATACGTTTTTAACAGCCAGACTAAAATTTCGACACTGAAAAGAACAAATAGTTTGTTAACACTATAAAGGGTAATTAACAGATACAGGTGTTTCAACAACCTATGTTAGAATTTGAACACAAATAGGTACGAATGATATGTTCATCGCATTAAGGTTAACTTTGTACTGCTGATGTAGGCTATTCAGCAATATACTATTGTTACGCAACTGATGATAACGTTTAACGTATGTCTACCAGACGGTGGTTTTATCTTCGAGAAGCATACTGCATATTACAGCGTATCACTCTAAATAAGAATAAGACGAACAGGTAAGCAGAAAGTACCATATCCGCATTTTTAGACAAAGTGCCACATACCACCCTTAGAATAACCGTGATGAGTATGTCACCAACTCACTTTTTAAAACGTTTATCCGCTTGCTTGTTATTTGCAGGTCGGAGGTCCGACATACATAGACGCCATTATCGTCCAACTTGGCGTTCTTTATTTCCAAGGTGCTTACTATCGTTTTCGTTGTCAAGGAAACAAATTTGCGTATGTAAACTTCTCTTGCAAATTCTGTTGTCAGTTTATTTCCATTTTTAAACCAGTCTAAATCATCTGGCGAATGTTCTTTCCCTGTGGCGTTACACACAAGATATATCCTTTCTCCTTTCTCAACAAACATTTTGCCAGTAATCTGGATATCTGAAATGAATAAAATGTTCACTGTGAATAGTAAAATGTAATGTGTAAGTGTTTCCTCAAATTCAACAATGTGTAAAAATTTGTTGTTGTTTTTTTACTGTGTTTGTATCCAAAAATGTTGCTATCATTATTTTGCAATTGTCTATTAATTACTGATTAATAATTATCATAAAAATGTGCAGATTAGATCGTGTCACATTTAACTCTTTGCATGCCAAGCATAACTTGTGTCAGTTTCGTAAAATTCGTTATAAATAAGCTGTCGAAAACTATCTTGTGATAATTTGTTTAAAAGAGCTCCTGAAGGAGCTCTTTTAAACAAATTATCACAAGATAAGTTTTCAACAGCACGAGGTATGTAGTCACAATTATAAATCCTAATGTAATCAAATTAGTACTAATAGAGTTACCTATCGGCTCAGAGTAGATAACAGCGACAGTAACATGCAAACTGCATAAAGTAGAGCTTTGCACAATACAAACAGCAGACATGCATGGGACGAGAAATGCACTTGATATACCCATGCAGCGGATACAGTTTGTTTTTAATAGTTATAATGCATATGTACCAAACCATGAAATAAATATTTACAAAAATTCAGATTGTTATACAAAATCATCACGAAATTATTAATTGTGAAAAGCAACAGCTGGATATTCGTACACAAATATCATGTACATAAGGTTATTTTTATTTAAAAACGTCAAATACCTATACAATCTATCTTGTATTTTTGGAATATCCAAAGATTTATTTTTACAAAATTACAATGACAGTGTTATTAATTACATGTAAATAGAAGTGTCAGATATTTCTACCGAAGCATCACCTGAAATGATATTTTAGAACATCCACGACTGTTACTGTACAAATGATTATTTCAATGAACATTACATGTAAATATCTTTATTGTTTTGAAAATAAACATTTTACACAGTTTTATTATCTCTCGTAAATCGCTAGGACATTGGTCTCTTAATAATAGCACTTTTAGTAGTATTTACATAACTTTTAAGTTGTTTACGACTGTAACTATTCAATTATTTCTTTCTTTTACGGTCGTATGATTAGTTATATAGAATCATCGTAGCAATTTTAATTGTCATATAGTCGTCAAATATTTGCACAGTTCCATTAGGGCAATTAGGTTGTCATTCATATGTGTTCCATACTTATAGGGGGTAAATAAATCACGGAAGTATCCAATTGTTTACACAGAGAACAATGTGTATTGTGCAATTACAGACAGACGACAGTGCAGGAACCATCTAGGAACAGTGCAGGAACCATCTACACCTAATTACTGTTAGATTGCCGATGTCATTTTGTAATCAAGGGCACATTTATACCAATCAAATACTTTTATTAGTCTTAACTAAAATCCCTTCACTGCGACCTTCGTTAGTCATTATTACAATGAAAGTACCCTTGCATGATTTTTGTACCTAGTATGCTGTAAACAGCTTTATTTCTGCGCCGTTAAATTATTGCGAATACATGTACCACATCGAAGACAATACTGCGTCGAGATATTTTTGCGAGTTGCCGTGTTGAGATCACTAGAATTTTTTTATAGAAATTATTCAGCGGATTTCCATTGGTTTGATGAGATTTCCCATGAAACTAATAGAAAACGGCTGAATAATTTATATACAATTTTCACAGTGGTTTGAGTGACGTTTTCGAATTTACAGTACCATGGTGTGTGCGAACAACACTATTAAAACTGTTTAAAAAAAACAATAAAGTCAACAAAATTATAGTACAGGACATAACCTACTTTTTTTCCATCGCATGTTGACCTTTTCATCTGATACAACATCAAAGGGCGCAACAATGTGATTGATGCCTAATCATATGACCTGACTTCCAGATTTAATGCTTTTTGCTGGGATATCACAAACATCAAATGGTCATAAATCGTAGCGCAGACAGATACCACGGTGTTATTGATATCGATCTCAACATTTGGAATATGATAATTTCGAAAATGCACTTCCTGTTATCAATACGCCGCATATCAGAGAGACTATATGGTGACAATATAGAGTGTAATTGCGTTATCGCTGATTCTGACACTCAATATTTCTTCTAATGGTTTTGTAATACTTTTTTTGGATGGTAAAATGATTATTACAACAACACAGAATAACAGTATGATATCACAGCTCTTAAAATGGTTAACCCTTAAAGTGCTAAGCATTTGCCCATGTCAGTGTCCAATTCAAAATTAAAAGCTGTTGAAAACCTATCTTGTGGTAATGTGTTTAAAAGAGCTCCATAACCACAGGATTTGTTTTCAACAGCACTAGAATGTGATGGTTTTAAAATCTTTTAAAATTAATTTAGTCCTTTAAGGTTAACATGCTATGGCATTAGTAGGATTTTATTGTGTATTTATTTTAATGTTTTTGAGATTTGTGCAATAGTTACTGTTAACATAATATTTTGTGATCATCATATGATAGTGATCATCATTAAATGGTATCAATGATTAAGATATTAAATGCGTTAAGTGTTTTAATACTTAAAAACGATTAGATGTTATCTTGACAGTGATGTGAATAATTAGATAAAGTTAATGTAATAAAACAAATAATTAAAAATGGGTTTTTAGTTGAAAAACAACAACATGAACATAACAAATTGAAAGAAGCATCCACCACCCTCTCCCCGCATACTCACGACAATGGTCCCCACGTCCAACACCCTGACTGTTCCATTCTCATTCTCTCTCTCTCTCTCTCTCTCTCTCTCTCTCTCTCTCTCTCTCTC
>JAULCD010179005.1:0-10812 GCA_032361085.1 Calliostoma canaliculatum
ATACTTTAATCAATTTCATTTTATCTCACGTCCCAACACTACACATTGTTTTTATTATTCCCAACATGGACTGATCTCACTACACACTGTCAGGGAGCCTTGTGTCATATCACAGTTGTGAAGAACTGTTCTATCTATGTAAAGATGGGATTCAATGCTACAATGTTACCTTTAGTTCGTCAGTACCAGATGCACTTACAGGTTGTACAAGACCACACAAGATTTCATCTCCCGTAAATTTGAACACTGACAAGTAACACCACTGAAGACTTAACTACGAGTTTCATTAACATACACTGAGCACAGTCAACCCATCAATCAACGGAGCAGGGAGTGTGAGGGTAGAATTTGTTGGTGGGTATACTTTTTGTCTCCAACTGAATAAAAACCAGAAAAAACGTCTTAAATCTTATATTATAAATATGTAAACATGTCCATGACAAATCCAGGAAATGGGTTGTGTTTAAGGGGCCTATCCCCTTTTTCAACATTTTTTCAGTTGTATCGCGGTGGTCAGATGTTACAGCAGGGGAACACCTAGTGTGGCTCTGCGAAACCAGCGAGTCTCGGCTGGTACTGACGAACCAAGGGTGATGCAAGCACTACACGGTATCCTCACAGCCCTGTGGAACAGTTCTCCACTGCTGATAGTAATGCCAAACTCCTGGAATCTTTTTATTTGCATTTGTATATTTTTCGCTTATACCATATTAGGTATTTCACTGATTGTTAACGTGCTGGCTCACGGACACATCATGTTGCAGTGTACATGAATATCTCACTTAGATATAATATACTGACTCTGAATCAGCCAGTCCTTACACAAAACTATCGCAAAAGTTCAACTTTTATCACGTCTTTTAATCTGACATGGCTTGGGATCGAACCACTTTTGAGTTGCATATACTTGTAATTATCTGTGAAACAGAATTAATCACAAATTAAAAAATATAAAAAAACTGTGTCAAGCTTCAGCAAAAGATATGTCTGTAAGTGTCATTTTAACAACAAGTATTTTCCCCACGCTGCTCCACTCTAATATACGTATCTGACATTTATCGGAGACAACGTGTTTTACTTTCACTCAAAGGAAGGTTACTCTCTGTGGGTGTTTCATTCAGAAGTGGCAGCACACTGTACATAAACTTTCGTAAATAAATTTTCTTTAGTAATTGTCAGTTTCAATAACACGTATTATCTCTACATCGTACCAACTCAAATCTGCTTGCTGTCTTTTATTTGTCACGATGTGTTTCACTTCAAAGGGAAACAACTTGCTGTAGGTTGCATGCTCAGAAGAGAACAACCCAGTTAGAATTAATCCAACTCCCTCCCGCAACGCTGAGGTCATGTGTGTCGTTCTGGTGTTAACGTGGCCTTTAACAAAAAATAAAAGACGGTGTTTCCATGGATACTTTCCTCAATTTGTTTGTTTTTATTTATTTTGTATATCTTAGTTTTGTTCTTGGAATTTTCCTCCACCAAACACCTTAGTATTTTGTTGATTTTGTTTTCAATACTGCCGATCTCACACACTCTTTTAAAAACCTAAAATGACACCCTGTTGGTAATGACACACACACACAAACACAAGTTTGACGAAAAGGACGAACTTTTGTTTGGCCAAACCGTGTATATAGCCACATTCAACCCACAGCATTCAACCTTCTGAAAACTTCAACCTAAAAACTGCCAAATAGCGAGATGCACAGCATTGACATGAGCCCCGTTCTGAAAAGCTCTCTAAAGTCGAGTTGCAACAGTGCTGAGATGAAGTGATATATCTTACCTGTGAACATTCGTAATAACTTGGTTTTGTTACCATATCCATTATTCTCAGTAATAAATCAAGTTTTGGCAACTTCTCAGGTGTATCTTAGGTACTCAGTAAATTGTTGTTTTTACCTATACCACTTATGTCCCTGGGTAATAAGTCGTCTTTACTTACGGTTCTCAGAAACAAAGTGAATTTAGCTGTGACCCTTAGCAATAACTCGTGTTTACATTTTGCCCTCCCCAGGAACCATTACAGCAGTGTACCAATAATAAGCCAACACTATCGTATACATTGGCCCGATGCTTGTTTGCGAAACTGGCCCACTGATCATTTGCACATTAGCACAGCATTGGCCTAATGCTGGCATATCGTCACAGGCGTCATGGGGCCATCACTGTTCCATCAGTGACCCTAAAACACTGTACCCACAGTTTTACCCCAATATACTCATCAATTAAAGGTTTTCACGCCTGGGTGACTGGCCGTAGGCCTTAATTGGAATTACAAAGCAAGGATATCAAAATTACTCAATCCTGGAAAGAGATCAATCAGTGACTAATAAATTACCGTGCTGAAACTCGAAACAACTGAAACTCGAAAAAAAGTCAAGACAAAAACACTGTTGTTGTTGACAATCAAAGGATATGCCCATTTTATATACATGCAAAATCAGAAAACTGTTGCCAATTTCTGATCAAAGTGGCTAACGAAAAGGTCAAAGGGATGTCAAGCTCCAACAAAATGGCGGAAAGTAGTATGCAGCAAATAATGTTAAAATTAGGGAAGGGCTTTTCTGTTTTTTTAGCATTAACTTTCTAAATTTAAGCTTTACATATTTTTGGTTTTACAAAGTAAGTTATGCAGGCAGTTAATTTCATTTGTGTCCGGAAGTTACAGCAGTGGGCCAGTGCTGGACCAGCGGCGGGAGAGTGGCAACAAAAATGGCGGCATACGTGAAACTAAAACAGCATTGACCAACTGCTGTAATGTTTCCTGGGTCAGTACTTGTGACTCTTAGTAACACGTTTACCTGTGACCCTCAGTAACAAGTTTACATGTGACCCTCAGTTACAGCTTGGGTTCACCTTTAACCCTCAATTACAACAAAATTTCTCGTGTGATTCTCAGAAACATCTGGGCTTTACTTGTGTCATTTTGCAACTATTCTGGAATATGTGTATCTCCTAAGTTACATCTATCTCGCCTGTTATTCTCAGTAACAGCTCGAGTTTACCTGTAGTTATTTCACCCTAAGTAACAACTAGATTGTACGTAATGTCCTAAGAAACGACTCTGTCTCATTCGTGATCCTAAGTAGCTTGGCTTTATCTGCTGTCCTCATTAACATATTGGGCTCACCAGTGACCCTCGGGTTATATTTGGGTTTACCTGTGACCCTTTACTTGTGTTTTTTTAGTAACAGCTTGTGTTCTTCTTTGACCCCCAGTAACACCTCAAATTCACTATTCGGACATATTTGCTCCCCCAGTCACAGCTCGTATAAGTGGTTGACAAGCTTTAGCTGTACCCTTCAAGAAAAACTCATTTTCTGATTCGTATTAACATCTCGGTCGTACCAGTGATTTTCAGTAACACATATGTGTTTACCTTTGGTCTTCAGTAACAGTTCAACTTTACCTTTGGTCCTCAGTAACAGCTCAACTTTACCTGTGATCCTCAGTAACATCCTAGTCGTATTTTTGTCCCAAGTAAGAACTTGACCTCTACCTGTGACACTCAAAACATCTCAGTTTTACCTGTTACCCTAAATAGCAACATGGGTTCAGCATTAATCCTCAGTAACAACTTGGTCTTACCTTTGGTCCTTAGTAATAACTCAGTCTTACATGTAATCTTCCCTAACAACTCAGTTTAATCTTTGGTCTTCAGAAACAACTCGGTCATACCTGTGATCATCCCTAACAACTAGGTTTTACCCGTGACCCTCATTACTAACTCAGTTTTTGGTCCTCAGTAACTACTTAAGTTTACCTGTGATTCCCACTAACCGCTCGGACTTATCTATGACCCCCAGTAACAATTCGGTCGTATCTGTAATCCTCAGTAACCTTTTGGTCTTACCTATGACCCTCATTAACACTTCGCTTTTACCTGTGGCCCTCACTTACAACTCCGCTTTTACTGTAATCCTCCGTAACATATATGTCTTATCTGTGACCTAGAGTAAAATATCTTGTTAATTGTGATCCTCAGTTTAGCTAGGTTTTACCTGTGACCGTTAGTACCAACTCAGTCTAACCTTTGGTCTCAGTAAATACTGAAGTGTACCTGTGATCCTCGGTGACCGCTGTCTTACCTGTGACGCTTAATAATATGTTTTACCTGTAATCCTCAGTAACAATTCTGTCCTACCTGTAATCCTCAATGAAAATATTAGACTTATATCTGAACATCAATATCAACTCGGTCTTGCCGTTAGTCCTCAGTAACAACATGACAATTCAATCTTACTTTTGGTCCTCAGTAACAACTTAGTCTTACCTGTGATCCTCAGTAACAATTCGGTCTTACATTTGGTCTTTAGTAACATCCCTGGTTCATCTGTAATTCTCAGTAACAAACCAGTCTTACCTGTCACCTTCATTAACATTTATTGGCTAACCTGTAATCTTCAATAACATATCGATATCTCCTGTGACTCTCAGTAACATATCTCGGTCTTACATGGAACCTTAACGAACATTTATACCTTACCTGTGACCCTCAGTAACATCTCGGACTTACCTTTAGGCTTCAGTAACAACTCTGGTTCATCTGCGATCCTCAGTAACAGTTTGGTCTTACCTGAAATCGTCAGAGACAGCTCACTCTTACCTGTGACATTTCAGTTTTACCTGTATTCCTCAATAACATATCGGTATCACCCGTGACACATACTTCTGCCTTACCTTGTACCCTCGGGAACATTTGTGTCTTACCTGTGATCCTCAGTACCAACTCGGTCTTACCTGTGATCCTCTGTAACAACTCGGTTTTACCTGTGAACCTCAGTTCAGTATTATGTGTAATCCACAGTAGCATCTTGGTATTGTCTGTGACCTTCACTAACATGTCTGGTTTACATGTTATCCTCAGTGACAGCTAGGTCTTACCTGTGACCCTTAGTAACATTTTAGTTTTACCTGTATTCCTCAATAACATATCAGTATTACCCGTGACACATAATTCTGCCTTACCTGGTACCCTCAGGAACATTTGTGTCTTACCTGTTATCCTCAGTACCAACTCGGTCTTACCTGTGAACCTCAGTAACAGTTCAGTATTATATGTAATCCACAGTAGCATCTTGGTATTGTCTGTGACCCTCACTAACATGTCTGGTTTACATGTTATCCTCAGTGACAGCTAGGTCTTACCTGTGGCCCTTAGTACTATTTTAGTTTTACCTGCAATGCTCAGCAACAAGTTTATATCCCCTGTGACACTCAGTAACAAGTTTGACCCTCATTAACATATCTGTCTTAGCTGTAATTCTTAGTAACATCACAGTTTTACCTGTGGCCCTCAATGAAAATATCAGTCTCATCTGTGATCATCTGTATCAACTTGGTCTTGCCTTCAGTGTTCAGTAACAGCTTAGTCTTACCTGTGACCCTCAGTAACAGATCTGGTTTACCTGTGACCCTTAGTAACATTTCAGTTTTACCTATAATCCTCAGTAACATTTTAATATCACCTGTGACACTCAGTAACAATTTGACCTTACCTGTGAGCCTCAGTAATCTTTCGCTCTTACCTGGTACCCTCAGTAACATTTTGGTCTTACCTGTGCTCCTCAGCAACATCTCAGTCTTAGCTGTGACCCTCACTAACACCTTTGGTTTACCTTTGATTCTCAGTGACAGTTAAGTCTCACCTGTGACCCTTAGTAACATTTTAGTTTTACCTGTAATGCTCAGTAACATCTCGGTATCCCCTGTGACACTCAGTAACAAATTTGACCCTCATTTACATGTATGCCTTACCTGTGATCTGCGGTCTTACATCTGTTGCTCAGTGACATCTTTGTCATACATGTGACCCTCACAAACATTTTTCTCTTGGCTGTGATCCTAAGTAACAACTTGGTATTACATTATGTCCTCGGTAACAAATCTTTCTTACGTGGTACCCTCAGTAACAACTCGGTCTTATCTGTGGCCATTAGTAGCATTTTGGTCTCATCTGTTATCATCAGTAACAACGCGGTCTTGCATTTTATCCTCAGTAACAACTCTGTTTTACCTGTGATCCTTGGCACCAAATAGGTCATACCGGTGAACATTCGTAACAAGTCGGTCTTACTTGTGACCCTCAGTAATATCTCGGGTTTACCTATGATGTTCAGACACAAATCGGTCTTACCTGTGCACCTTTCTTTTTACACTCCGGTAAACTTTATATTACTTATTTAAAATCACATATTAGTTCACATGAACTGATTAATTCGCTGTGAGGATAAGTTGTAATGTACTCTTGGTTCGTCAGTACCAGGTACACTTGCAGGTTGCACAAGTTTTCACCTCCCGTGTATCTAATCACTGAGAAACGATACTACTAAAGCAATAGTCTTATTATCATACACTGAGCAGTAGACCCACAAATAAACGGGGTGACAAATTGAATTCGGGCACACCTATAAAATGAACATGTCAAAATCAAAATGTATTTTGTGTTTTCAACTAGAATTGTAATCGAATTATTGTGCATACGTATTCATTAAGATAATTATGTTTGTTTTATTAAATATTATATTTCTCAAGACGTCAAAACTGACATTTATCAGCCACTGAACTAGTATGTTTGGTTTACAAATACAAATGAAATGCTGTTTGTCTTAGGTAACTGCACAGATTACAGCATTTGACATTTTTCAATCAAACATATTAACCCAGAGCACGTTGCAGTTACCTGGAGAAAAAAAATAGTTAACTATACAAATCGACAAGAGCAACATGTACGGGTTCGCTTTGTTTTGGAATGTTTTATACATCAGATAGCAAGTACTATTTTTCTCAAAAGAAATACATTATCTGAAAACATATCAGTAAGAAAGATGACTCTGTAGATTAGTGTATTTAAAAAAGACGAGTATAGTAGCATAACAAAGATAAGAGCGACTGCAGTACAACTAAAAAATAAGATAGCTTTTATTTTTAAAATATATTTACATTGAGATCACTCAGATAAACAAAAAGAGCTTTTAAAAACGACTTTATGCATCTAATACCAAACCTAACATCTGCAAAGCCGATGGAACCTAATAATAAATTTGATAAAAATCACCGCCAATTTGTTGTATATAACAACTAAGAGTTAATTGCCTTAAAAAGTAAAAAAGTTGTGCCATCGAGTCACAACTGAGCTTAACATATGCCCCAAATAAACAACTCGGATTTACATGTGATTCTTTAAAAGAAGTTGGGTTTATCTGTGACAATAAGTAATATTTTGTTTTACCTGTTACGCTCCAAACCAACTTAAGTTTTATTTGTTGCTCTCGGTTACAACTTTGCTTCAACTGTGAACCTCAGTAACAAATTGGCTTTTGTCGTGGGTCTACATAAACAATGGCTTTACCTGTGACTCTCAGAAACCACTTGGCTTTACCTGTGACTCTCAAAAACAACTTCGCTTTACCCGTGACCCTCACTAACAACGTGGCTTTACGTACGACCCTCAGAAACAACGTGGCTTTACCTGTGACTATCAGAAACAACGTGGCTTTACCTGTGACTTTCAGAAACAACCTGTCACCCTCGTAAACAAACTTGACTTTACCTGTGATCCTCACTAACAACGTGGCTTTACGTATGCCCCTTAGTAATAGCTTGGTTTACATGTGACCCTTAGTAACAACTTGGCTTTACCTGTTAGCCTCGGTAACCAAACAGGTTTACCTGTGAACTTAGTAAACACATGACTTGACTTGTGATCCTCAATAAAAATACATGTTTACTTGTGCCCCTAATTTACAACTTGGCTTTACCTGTGGCCCTCAATAAGGAGTTTGCTTTACCTGTGACCCCCGGTAACAACTTGGGTTCATCTGTCATCCACAGTAAGAACTTGGCTTTACCTGTGACCCTCAGTATCAACGTCAATTTATCTGTGACAATTAGTAATAACTTGACCTGTGACCCTCACTAGCAACTTGACTTTACTCGTGATCCTCAGCAACCTGTGACCCTGAGTGACAACTAACCATTACTTATATCCCCAGATAACAACTTTGCGTCACCTGCGATCTCCAAATATATGTCGGGTTTAATTGTGACCATCTTGTGATTAGCCATGCCTCTTCGCATCCACTTAGATTTACCTGTTCCTTTTAAGAGAGTTTAACTGTGATCTTTTGAAGCCTATGTTCATGGAACCTCAATGGTGACTTGGCTAACCTGGGCCCCTCAGTATTGACTAGGTTTACCTGGGTCTCTCAGTAGTGACTCGGTTTACATGGGCCCCTCAGTAGGGACTTCGTTTACCTTGCCTCCCCCATCCCCCCACCGTAGTCACATAACTTACCTGGGTCGCCTCAGTATTTAGGCACATCTCCTCAATATGTAAACAGTGTATATGTCCAAATCAAAGTATTTTTGTTTTCAAATTGGTTTCAAATCAAATAATTGTGCACACGTATTCACACATAATTGTATTTGTTTTCTTGATATCATACTTAACGTCAAAACTGAAATTTACCAGCCACTGGACCAGTAGGTTTGGTTTTCAAATACAAATGAAATGTTGTTTGTCTTTGATAATTGCACAAATTACAACATTTGACTTTTGTCAATCAAACATTTTAAACCAGAGCTCGTTGCAGTTACTTGAATGACAAAAAAGTTAACTATTAACATATAAAAATCTACGAGAGCAGCACATAGTTTTAATTACCTTATATGTATATGTTTTTGTGTTTCAATTCCTGGAAATCTGATAGCATATACTTCTGTTCAAAATGAAATAAAATATTGGAAAACCTATTAGGAAGAAAGATGACTGAGTAGATTAGTATATTCAACAGACGAGTAAAGTAACACTAAAAAAATAAGAGAGACTGCAGTACTACTAAAAAATAAACAGTGCACATGTCCAAACTAAAATATGCTTTGTTTTTAACTAGAATTGTAATCCACATTTTTAACTAAACACATTAATGAAGAGCACGTTGTAGTCACTTGAATCACAGAAGAGTTAACTATTAAAATATAAAAAAAATCGACATGAGCAGCACAGAATTTCCATTGCCTTATATGTACATGTTCAAAAATTCTTAGAAAGCAGCCACTATTTTTTTAAAATGAAATACAATATTGGAAAACCTATTAATAAGAAAGATGACTGAGCAGATGAGTGTATTAAACGACGAGTACTACAAGAGTACTGTTATTTTAAAATCACTCAGATAAACGCATGAGGATTTTGAAAACAAGTATGTGCATTTAAAACCGAACTAACATGTACACATCATATTGAACATGCAAAAATAATTCATAAAAATCATAGCGAATTTGTTGTATATAGCGACTAAAAGTTAATTGCTTCAAAAGTAAAACGTAGTGACGTGGTGGGGTTAAAGTAGCATTTGAGAACAGCAGTAACCAGCCTGTTTCTTGTTTGTGATTCACAAGGTTCAAGTGTTGCAACAAAATATTGATTTTAAATATTATTGTTGTAGATATAAGTTTTTTTGCTGACAGTGCTCACTGTCACTGCCCCCGGACACTGTCCACTTACTCAGGGCCCGCTGACATTGCCTATTGACACTGACAAGTGACACTGTTAACTGATAATAATATCGACTATTTGCTAGTGGACAGTGTCTAACACGTTCCACTGACCATGTGGAATGATAATACCCACTAACACTGACACTGTCCACTGACACCATCCACTGTGAGTGTCTTCTGATACTGCCAACTGATATTGACCATTGAAGCTGCCTACTGACCCCGTCCACTGACGCTGCCCACTGACACTGTCCATTGACACTGCCCGCTGACGCTGTCTACTGCCTACTGTCTATTGCCACTACCAACTGACATTGGCCATGGACAATGTCCACTGCGTATTAAAACTACAGAGACAGCTAACACTGCTTGCTGCCCAGTTAGATCGTCCCTTAATGCTTCACACTAACGCTGACACATTAAACTATCCCCGACACTGTCCACTACCATTGTTCACTACCACTGTCAACTCATACTGCACACTGATACTCTACTTTCTCTCAGTTCCCACTGACACTGCCCATTGACAGTTACTACCGACACTGTTAACATGGAGTATGTGTGGGCAGTAACAATTAACATAGTCAGTGGACAGTGTCCGGGGACAGTGTCAGTTAGAGTGGACAACCGACACTGTTACATTGCCAGTGAACAGTGACAGGGACAGTGTCAGTTAGCAGTTAAAGTGGACAACGGCAGACGGCAATTAACACTGACACTGGTCAACGACATTGCTCACTGATACTGTCCATTGACATTGCTGCCATTCACTGTCTACAGATATTCACCCTGGACACTTCTACCTGGCAATGTTCAGTGACACTGACCACTGACAATGGCCACTGACAGTGTTCACTTAGACTGATCACTTACAATGTCCACTGACACTGACCACTGACAATGTTCACTGACACTGACCACTGACACTGACAACTGGCAATGACCACTGACATCCTCCACCGACACTGTCCATTGACACTTTCAACTGACGATGTTCACTGACACTGACCACTGACAATGTCCACTGACAATGTCCACTGACACTGACCATTGACAATGTCCACTGACACTGACCATTGACAAAGCCCCCTGACAATGTCTACTGACACTGACCACTGATTATTCTAAAATGACACTGTTGGTGTCCCGTGACATAGTAAGATGTCATTGCTTGTAACAATAAACGTATTTTAAACAATTATCAACTCTTCTATCTTCGTTTCCATTGAGACAATAAGTAATCGCATTTATATCTAAGAACTTTGAATTTTAAAGTGATTTGCAAAGGTTACTTTCAGTAAAACA
>JAULCD010179227.1:0-10811 GCA_032361085.1 Calliostoma canaliculatum
AGAGCTCCTACAGGATAGGTTTTCAACAGAACAAGGTGGCCACAGTTTCAAGACTGGTTGAAATCAACTTAACACCTCAAGGGTTAACACTGTTTTACCTGTATCTGTAACCTACCTGTAAGGTGAGTTGGCCCTGGGTGAGAGAGTTGGCCCACCGTGTGAAGCGCTGAGTGGAGTCGGGAGGGTCTCGGTGAAAACAGCTGCCGATTATCTACAGTGTAAAAAAGGAGTTGGTGAGTGGAGGAGAATTAATGATACAAATCTAGTTTCTATAACATATTATGCAACACGTTTCGGTGTAGAGGCTAACACTATTATCGAGCTCTAGAACAATTTACTTATAGTTGTCAACTTCTTTATTTTCTTAGTGTGCCGTTTTAGGTGCAGGTGCTCACATCGTTATCAAACTTGATAACTAAACACTTACACTGAAATGTCGTACTAGAACAATAAAGAAGTTGACAACCATAAGTAACTTTGTTACATTAACCCTTAACCCCTTATTTTTAGGATCACACCATCTGTAAAATGAATCTCTTTGCACGGTTAAGTCCCATACTGGATTCAAACCTACACCCTCAAATTCAGCAATCACCCTCAAATCACCAGCACTGAGCATCCCAATGCCACTCGGCCACGGGGACTTCGATTAAAATTGAAGTCCTGCAAATGATAGTTAAGGTGAAGCTATGCTCAGTACCCCTTTGATAGTTTACACAGTGACAAACACTTATGTTACGAGGTGATGTGAAACAGGTTTAAGCCTAACACATTTTTAGCGGAAATACTGAACATAAATTTTTTTTTTATGCCGCCTCTATAGAACTGTACAGTTTGTTCTTGTGAACAAGCCTCCACAATAGCAGCACTGAAAACACATGTACAGACATTATTCAGCAGTTTTCTATTGGTTTGATGAGATTTTCAATAGAAATCTCATCAAACCAATAGAAAACCGCTGTTTAATTTTTATACATTTTTTCTAGTGCAGTCACTCCATTATCATAGCAAAATATTTAACGTCTCAAGTGTTTTTTTGTTTTGTTCTCAAATTTAGGAATAGATGATAGTCACATGGTACCTGGTCAGGGGAAGAGGTAGATGGGGCAAAGATTTTAAAGCCACGCTCCCGTATTTGCGACTGGTTTGTGGACTGGTGCATTATCCTAATGAAAAAAGTCTGATTTCCCTGTATGGATTGTCGCACTTGTATAATAAGCTTGCGTAGTATTTTCACCATTCATTGTAGTTCCATGTGACAGGTAATCGATTTGCATTACGCTTCGACTATCCCTATCTATTGTGGCTATAACCTTCCTGATTGATCTAAATGCTTTGAAGTTCTTAGTTCTGGGAAACTTTGCATGTTGCCTTTCCATTAATTTATGTTTGTTTTCAGGGTCATAATGATGAATTTAGGTTTTACCCCAGGCAACCAGTCTAAATGAAAAACATCTGGCCCCCGTTTTACGAAGACGTCCTAACTTTACGACATCCTAAACCACATCATTGGGTTAATGGTTGTAAATTGTACACTTTCCAAAGAAAAACTTGGGTTTTTTTTAAATTGCACAGTTTACAACCATTTTTGTCATTTGTAGCCAAAATCCATTTACCGAGTGACATGGTTTAGGACGTCGTAAAGTTATCACATCTTCGTAAGGTTTTGGTTATACCCTGTGATGTGGCATTACTAACAGCTATCCTTGGTAGCAATATTTAACCTGAAAGTATTCTAAAGATCCATTTCGCGCACACTTTAGACGTGCATGGATGAAGGATAGTTTCATTGGGTCTGTTTGATAGGCTAGTTGTCTCATTCAACTCATGGCGTGTGATTCTTTGGTTATTCATCACAAGTTTGCGCACCTTGTCAACATTGTCACGGGTAGTGCCGTAGGTGTGGACTGACTTTGTTGAAATTCCTTGACCCATCGTTTAATAGTGGCCGTTTCGGTATAGATTCTTATACCGTTTTCAAACCAGCTTAAAACGGTATAAGAATCTATAACGAAACGTAGCAACTGTGCAATAAAGAAGTTGATCATCCATAAAGTTTGTCACATTCCTCCCATAAACAGCTGTTATTCTTTCTTAAATACTTTTGGCTGAATTGCCAACTTGCACTAAAAACTGTACTATTGCTCTATGTTCTCTATATTTTCTACTTTGGCCATCTGAAATGGGTACATGGAGAGAAGAGCTCGAATTGTGAACATTAAATTTAAGAAGAAACCAAATAATTTGATGTCGGGTAAAATACCGAAAACATGTCTTAGCTTTCATCTTAGCGCTGTCTTAGCTTTAAGGTCCTTTAAGGTTGAACGGGGCCCAGCATTGTACCTTACGTCTTCTGCGTGTACTTGTGTTGAGCCTGGGTCACAACCCACCGTGCGTGTTTTTTGTCCGTACGTTTTTTGGGGAGGCCACGGACGCCACGTTTTTCTAAAAACGTGGGGAGGAAGCAGCAAGAGCAGGGAGGAGTACCGTCAACGCACGTCACCCGCACGGTTGCGCAAGGTGTAAAGACGTGTCTCGCACGCAACGCCTGCCCGTGCATCGTACGTTGCGCAAGTGGTAAGTAAGTTGTACGTGCTTACTCGGTACGTTCCACGTGAGTTTTGCGCGCTCATTTAACAGTTGAACTGGGGGAAGTGCCGAGTAAGCACGGACCACGCACTTATCACGTGCGCAACGTATACGATGCACGGTCAGGCGTGGCGTGCGGGCCACGTACTTAAACCTTGCGCAACCGTGCGGGTGACGTGCGTTGACGTACTCCCTGCCTGCTCTTGCCTCTCCCTCCTCACGTTTTTAGAAAAACACGACGGCCGTAGCCTCCCCCAAAAATCGTACGGACAAAAAATACGCACGGTGGGTTGTGATCCAGGCTTATGGAGTCAGTGCGTTTTGCGCTCGTTGGCCGCACAGGGCTTGCGCGTCAACTGCACGGGGGTGAATCCGTAGCCCGAACGTAGCGAAAGTCATGCACTAAAAGTGCTACGGCGTGTCCGCGTGTGTCTGCGTGTGTCTGCGTGCTCCCAAATCCGTACTGAGGCGGTACTTACCACGTACGGAACCCTAAGTTCTGCCCACGTTTTTGCAAGTAGGCAGCACGTACTTGCAAGTACGGCGGGTTGTGACCCAGGCGTTGCACAGGCAACACTAGTTTATCTCAGCTGAAGTTAAAAGCACTACATGTGTCATAATAAGTACGACAGGTGTCCATGATTCAGGGCGACATGTATCCATGATTTAGTGCGTCATGTGTCCATGATTCAGTGCAACTTGTGTCCATGATCCAGGGCGACATGTGTCCATGATTCAGGGCCACATGTGTCCATTACTTATAGAGACATGTGTTCTTGATTCAGTTAGACATGTGCTTATAATTCAGTGCGAGATGTGTTCATCATTCAGTGAGACATGTGTCCATGATTCAGTGCGACATGTGTCTATAATTCAGTGAGACATGTGTCATTGATTCAGTGAGACATGTATTTATAATTAATGTATATACAATCTGTCCCTGATTCAGTGCGACATGTGTCCATGATTCAATGCGAGAGGTTTTCATGATTCAGTGCGTCACATGCCAATGATTAAGTGTGAATTGAGTCGATGATTAAGTGTGACATGCGTCCATGATTCGGTGCGACACGTGTCCTTAAATCAGTGAGACATGCGTCTGTGATTCAGTGTGGCATGTGTCCATGATTCAGTGCGACATGTGTCCATGATTTAGTGCGACATGTGTCCTTGATTCAGTGAGATATTTGTCAATGATTCAGTGCGAGACGTATTTATAATTCAGGGCGACATGTTTCCATGATTCAGTGCGACATGTGTCCATGATTCAGTGTGGCATGTGTACATAATTCAGTGTGACATGTGCCCATGATTTCGTGCGACATGTGCCCATGATTCAGTGTGGCATGTGTCCATGATTCAGTGCGACATGTGTCAATAATTTAGGACAACATGATTCAATGATTCAGAGCGACATGTTTCCATGATTCGGTGCGAAAGGTTTCCATGATTCAGTGCGAGGTGTGTCAATGACTTAGTGTGACACATGCCTATGATTCAGTGCTGCGAGTGTCCATAATTCAGGACAACATGTGTCCATGATTTAGTGCGAAATGTGTCCATGATTCAGTGCACGGGGTTTCCATATTGAGAGCGACATGTGTCCATGATTCCGTGCGACAGGTGTCCATGATTCAGTGAGACATGTGTAAATGATTCATAGTGACATTTGTTCATGATTCGGTGCGACTGAGTTCACGATTCAGGACGACATGTGTCCATGATTTAGTGCGAGATGTGTCAATCATTCAGGACGACATGTGTCCATGATTTAGTGCCACATGTATCCATGATTCAGTGCGACAGGTGTCCATGGTTCCAATAGACATATGTCCATGATTCAGGGCAACAGGTGTCCATGATTCATTGAGACATGTGTCAATGATTCATAGTGGCATGTGTCTATGATTCAGTGTGACATGTGTCCATGATTTAGTGCGAGATGTGTCTATGATTCAGTGCGACGTGTGTCCATGATTCAGTGCGACAAGTGTCCATGATTCATTGCAACATTTGTCAATGATTCAGTGAGGCATGTGTCTATAATTCACTGCAACATGTGTCCATGATTCAGTGCGAAATCTCTTATATTTTCATACCTGGCTACAAAGTCAACGTGACATATACAACTAAGCTTG
Organism: Calliostoma canaliculatum; assembly: GCA_032361085.1. NCBI lineage: Eukaryota > Metazoa > Mollusca > Gastropoda > Trochida > Calliostomatidae > Calliostoma > Calliostoma canaliculatum. The sequence continues at coordinate 4,728 of JAULCD010179227.1, forward strand.
CGTACATATCTTTACTTTCTGTCTGACTGCAGTGTTAATCGATTGATGGTTCAATACTATCTTAGTAACAATGTTTATGCGAGTCGATATCCATTGTATGATAGTATAAAACAAGCACGAAGAGAAAGTTCGTTGAAGCCTTTAACAAAAAGCTTGGAGAGCGTGACCAATAAATAAAACATTCAGAATTTCAATGCAAGCGTTGCACGTGAATGATTGATAAGGTAATCGTAAATTCAGTAGTGGTATGTTTATGCCTTCAGCTATATATATGTAACATGGTGTTGCCAATAATAGTGAAAAACTTCTGAGATGCTCAGTGTTGACGAGTTTTGGATTTGCACAGAATGTAACAACACAAAGTAAAAATAATAATAAAATCGTTACTTTTTTAGATAATGTAAACCTAAAAATAACACATGTTGTATATAAGTTCAGTGCAGCAACAACTGTACCAAGTTTGACTGTCTATTATAATATTTTAAGTATGGACAGATGTACCAGTCACCAAAAAGAAATCTGTGAGATACATGTATTACATGTTATGTCTGTATGAAACGTTTTGAAATAAACAATAAACATACCCAATACATCACTAACATAAAAATACGAAATGAATTGCCCAATGCCTATTTTAACTACCCAATAGAAATTAAAATAGTGCATAAAATCTTAATTTTCCTAAAATATTATCTGCAACCCTGATATCTGTACTGTTTTACGTATTTGCCTTCCAACATTTGAATTTTGGCATTGCGAACACTGGAAATTTATGTAAAGAAATTATTCAGAGGATTTTCATTGGTTTGATGAGATTTTTTAAAATTGCAGAGCAATATTCTCCATGATACGGGATAATGGCTTTGATTTGCAAACGACAAAATTGTTGACAACTCTACACTTTAAAAAGATGGTTACCTGTTATATCTGAGATTTCTTAAACAAATTATAACAGGATATTTTTTAAATAAAAAAACGTTAGTTTTAATTTGAAATCCTACTAAGGGTTAACTAACATATGTTATGTTGGGATTACACAGTATTGAAAGTGACGGTTATTTAAAGATGTCGAATCCAGAGGTGATTTATACATAATAAATAGAGTCGAAATATTTATTTTTTTCAAATGTTGTTTTATATTGTTGCGAAGCCACGTTTGCCAAAGCACTGGTAATGGGGTATATTTTTAAACGACCAAACAGCTCTTCGCCAAAGAAAACCCCAAAAGTTCAGAGTTTACAAAGTTTTATTTTGTATTTGTAAACCAAACCCATAATCTTATTTGAAATAAGACGAAGAATGATACTTTTTTGCATGTATGTTGAATACGTTTGTATAATCTCCATAACAATAAATAAATTAGCGTTTTACTCTTTATTTAGAACGTATCTGAATTATTATTCTGTTCAATTATTCTCTTCTAAGACTGCACTATTTTCTACCCTGCTGAATGATAATGTTTTTATTTTCTCTAGACACAGAGATTAAAAGTTGTGTAGCAGATTTCAATATCCAAATTCCAGTCTGGAATAGGGTGCTGAAACCATATCCTGTGATAATTTGTTTACAAGAGCTCCTGTTGGAGCTCTTGTAAACAAAGTAACACAGAATAGGTTTTCAACAGCACAAAGTAGTCACGGTTTTATGTCCTATTAAAGTTGATTTGGTAGTTTAAGGATTGAGAGTTCATGTTAACTAGTTGATAAAAAATAAAAATTGTTCATCCTTTGTCCCTTTTTTATTAATGTAGAAAAGACTATAACCCGCTTTCCTCACAAAAAGTATGTCCAAGAACAACAAGATCCTTTGCTTACTGCTCTCATATATTACCCATGTTCAAGCCATGCATGCATTATTCAGGGTAGGTAACCGTTGTGCAACTGAATCAAAGCGAGACCATACATTGAAGAGAACTAACTGCTGGCTGACGCCAAGTAGGAAACTGTTATTTTTCACAGCCATTTTTTGCAATAGCAATACCAGTTCTGTTTGAGAGGTGTTTGAAGATAAAAGTTGAATCATCACAACCAGTTATTTCTAAAACATGGAGATTCCAGGTCCTTTCTCTTCTCCCACCTCACTCTCGGATGTAATACTACAAGTTGAAGGACGGTCACTGCATGTGAATAAAGCTGTCATGTCTGTGGCGTCCCCTGTGTTTGAAAGAATGTTTACGGGCGACTACAAGGAGAAAACTAGCACAGAAATACCTCTGCCTGATAAGAAATACACCGACATGCATGAGTTCCTATTGTGTATTTATCCGTCCACAGTGAAACCAGTGACGAGAGAAAACATCGATGTCGTTCTGCCGCTCGCTGACGAGTATCAAGTTCAGTCCCTTGTTGATCGATGTGAAGCTTTTGGCCTAACATTTGTACCCTATTTTCGTAACAACGAAGAACTTGTCCACTTTCTGTTCCTGGCTGACAAATACAGGCTGAAGCAATTGTGTGCGAAATGTATCAAACTGACACAGGATCGAAATTTTTCAGTGGGAGATATGTGTATTGAGAAGGAGGAACATTATAAGCCTATTTCGTTCACAACCAAATTTCAAATAATTAGACAACGAGTGAATATTTTGGAAAAAGGGATGGCGGACGCGCAACACATGTTCGCAAACTGGGCTAATGGACAAAAAATATTCAATACTTGTTTCCCGATTGGTTTTAAGTGTTAGTGCCCTTTCTTCTTCTTGTTTCGTTTTCTTTTATCTTCTTAAATCCGGGACAAGTGTTTGCCCTTATAAGTCAAACTCCCCACTTCTTTTTAAATTGTAGCAAGTGAGTGCAGTGTTTAATCAACTTTCACCACCCCCACCCGGTCTCCCTCTCCTACCATCGTCTCCTAACATAATCCTGGGAATGCCTGTGATCCATGCATGTCTACCTCTGTGGTTAGAAAAAGGATCGACAAACCAAGAAACAAATACCTAAAATTATCAAAGTGTGGAGGGTTAGGATTAGTGATTGGCTCATGTACCTCATCCCATATTCGTTATGTTGTCCTTATAAAGCTTAGATATGTTAACTCTTTAAGTGCCAAATTCAAAGTTTGTTAAAATCAATATCTTTAAGTCAAAATCGGCTGTTGAAAACCTATCCTGTACAAATTTGTTTAAAAGATCTCCTGTAGGAGCTCTTTTAAACAAATTATCACAGGATAGGTTGTCAACAGCACAAGGTAGTCACAGTTTTAAGTCTGACTAAAATCACGTTGGCACTGTAAGGGTTAAACTACACTGTTATTAACTGTATGTTGTATATTATGCACTGCACTGTCCACAATACTTTGATGTGTCATAATAACACTGGTGTCCAATATCGGTACCCTTTGACTGGTGTCAACCTGGATATTTATTAATTAACCCATTGAGTGCCAAACTCAACATATCCACTTTAATATCTAATTCATGAGGTTATGTGGGCTTTCATGCCTCACTGGTTTTATAGGATTAGGGTAGATTCTCTTCATTCTCTGTCCATGATTCAGTGAGATATTTGTCCATTATTCAAGGCAACATGTGTCCATGATTAAGTGCGACATATGTCTCTGATTCCGTGCGACAGGTGTCCATGATTCAGTGAGACAGGTATCCATGATACAGGGCGACATGTGTCCATGATTTAGTTAGACATGTATTTATTATTCAGGGCGACATGTGTTCATGATTCAGTGAGACTCATTTCAATGTTTCAGTGCGACATGTGTCCATAATTTAGTGCAATATGTTTCTTGAATCAGGGCGACAGGTGTCCATCAAACCATAAATCTGTGTGTGTTGCGACATGAGTCCATGATAATTCAGTGCGACACATGCCCACTATTAAGTGCGACATGTGTCCATGATTAACGATGATATGTGTCTATAATTTAGTGCGATATGTGTCCATGAATCAGCACAACAGGTGTCTATGATTCAGTGCGAGCTGTGTCCATGATTAAGTGCGACATGTGTCCATGATTCAGTGAGACATGAGTCCACAATTCAGTGTGAAATGTGTCTTTGATTTAGTGACACACGTGTCTATGATTCAGTGCGACATGTATTCATAATTCAGTGCGACTTGTGCCCATGATTAAATACGACATGTATCCATGATTCAGTGCGACATATGTCCATGATTCAGTGCGACATAATGTATGTCCATGATTCAAGGTGACATGTGTCCATGATTCAGTGCGACATGTGTCCATGATTAAGTGAGACATTTGTCAATGATTCAGGACGGCATGTGTCCATGATTAAGTGCGACATGTGTCCATGATTAAGTGAAACATGTATTCATTATTCAGGGCGACAGGTGTCCATGATTCAGTGTGACTTGTGTCCATGATTTAGTGAGACTTGTATCTATTGTTCAGTGTGACATGTGTCCATGATTCAGGACGGCATGTGTCCATGATTCAGTGCAACAGATGTCCATGATTCAGTGAGACAGGTATCCTTGATTCAGTGCAACAGGTGTCTATGATTTAGTGAGACATGTATTCATTATTCAGGGTGACATGTGTCCATGATTCAGGGCAACTCATTCCCATGATTCAGTGCGACATGTGTCCATAATTTAGTGAGACATGTATTTATTATTCAGGGCGATATGTGTCCATGAATCAGGGCGACAGGTGTCTATCAACCATAAATCTGTGTGTGTTGCGACATGTGTCCATGATTCAGTGTTACATGTGCTTATGATTCAGGGCGACATGTGCTTATGAATCAGTGTGACAGGTGTCCATGATTTATTGCTTCATGTGTCCTCAGTTTCCATGTTTCCAATTTCCTCAAACGGGGTTTCTAAGTAAAACTCCTTAACCGTTCAATATTTTTCAAACTTGCCAGGTAGATATATAGGTGTTAACGCGGTGCCTTTCGCTATTTTGGAAATTTTGTGATTTTTATTTTTCTTAATTTTCATAGAAACTGTTTGGACTTTATCTCAAAATGGGTTTCTAGAGCAGGACTCATAAAAAAATTCAATATGTTTTTTAAAAGCTTTGCATTCATATTTTATCATTATAGGGGATATTGATGACTCTGTTTTCTTGTTGACATTACAATAACATAATATTTTCATATTTATTTTTGGCTCCAACTTAAATTTTTGATGTTTTTTAAATATCTTGTATTAGTTTTGGTTTGTAAGCTTCTGGTGGGGTTTTGCTACTGTTTATGGTCAAAGGAAGGTAACTCGGTACAGGTGTTGTTCTCTCAGTGTGAGCAAATTGATATAATATATATAAATAACAATATATAATAATTATCTAAATATGGTAACATTGGAATATTTTGTATGTATTGTAAAATAGTGTTAACATTATATAAAGATAAAAACAATAGAGGATTTGCTGATGACACGTAAATGAACAAAAATGTATTGTTTAAGAGGTTAGTAAATAGAATATATCGCTAGCCTATGTTCTTATTGTTCTGTAACAGTGTAAATATTCTTCCAAATTAAACCAAACTTATATATATATATATATATCAAAGTAATATGTAAGTCATTTCAAAAGTCATTCCTACACATTTGATTGAAAATGCCTATTTGCACACTTGATCGTGTATTATGCAATAAGATCCGTTGATCAACAATCCCCTTGACTGGCATGGATAGACCTTCCTTCTGCCTGAAGACACTTAATGTAATTACAATCAGAACCACCAGAGCTAGATTTCATGTAGAATTTGCATGTTACCCCTACAATAAAAAATGACAAACAACCCACAATCCGGCACTTAAACGGGTCTGAATTGTCATTATTAAGTAACCATAATATTAAAAAAACGGTTGAAATCTGGAGCGGAGATCAGCCCAGACCCTGCTACACTCGAACGTCCGTATTTTGCTGCCGTGACCAAGGTTAGAGATGATCTCCATGTCAATCAGACCTGGGCCCCGTTCCTCAAAGCGATTTTAGGCTAAGTTGATCGTAAGAGATTTTTTTAACACTGTCCTGTGAATTTGTTTCTTATCGTAGGCTTACGACTGTCGTAGAGCAGAGATCGATTTGCAACCAGTGCCGAATGGCACCGGTTCCAAAGCGATCTCTGCGCTACGACAGTCGTAAGCGAATGTT
>JAULCD010179449.1:0-10804 GCA_032361085.1 Calliostoma canaliculatum
TATAATAACACAGCGGTAATATTGTATGTTTAAAAACATCTTCAACTTTTATTAACGCGTGTTGATTAACTGTTTGACATTTAGAAGTTAGGATCATAGAAAATCTTCATCTAAACGTCGCTATTCAGCAACCAAGAAGTTGTAACCTATATATTCACATTTGCCGTGAGTTGTTATTAGTGATACTTGAAGCTTAGTTGATAAAAATCCTTAATTATGACTCTAATATTAAAACTCCACAATTTTTTTAACACAAAGAGCGTGTTTTATTTTCATTTTAGAGTCAACAGTTTTAACAAAAATATCTGTGAATCCTAAAGAATTCATTTCAACCAACAACACAGTATATGGTTACAAAATTGCATCATAGTTTTGCATTGCTATTGCTAGTTTCCAGTAAGCTATAATTATCTTAATCTAAAATTATCTTTAAATTCAGCATTTCTTTTAGTCCCGTTTGTCTCAAAGTATACTTTAAAAACTTTAAAATAATTATATACGTGGGATGTAATTATAACTTTGTCAGCAAACGAGACTGTGGTGCTCTGTTAAATTTTGTGAAATCAAAAACTTTGAGAGTATAAAAAATAGCAACAGTCAAGGCCATGTACCACCAGAGGTTACTAAAGACTTATAAATAATAATAAAAGATACGCCATCACAGAATTTCAGCATTTAAAAAGTTTAAATAGATATCAATATTATGTAATTTCGTTCATTTCTGGTTTCACTTAAAATTGTACTTAAAGAAGAGTCCGTACTCGCAGTAAAACGCCCATAAAACGCAATATAGTTTTTAATATCCCATCAATTTATTTGTCAATATTTATGTGGATATGTAAAGTGCCAGTACTCAAATAATTTTTAACCCTTAATAATTTCAGGAGGATTTTAAAACTGTCGGCTACTTTGGCTGTTGAAATTATATCCTGTGACAATTTGTTTAAAAGAGCTCTTTTAAACAAATTGTCACAGGATTAGTTTTCAACTGCCTATTCAGGCTGAAATTTACACATTGACATTGACATATTCATGTTTTAAAAAAATCTGACACTCTCCTCATATTTGTAATATTTTTAATGGCTCTCCCCAAACCCTTTTAAGTTTTTTGGGGACCCTCCCCTAAGAAAGAATGATAATTTTAAATGTTTTCAATTTTGGTAGCTTATTTTTTTCAACAATTCAAATTTATTTGAAATTTTAGATTATTCATTTGTCCTTATCCTGCAAACAATAAAATTGTTCCTTCATCTTTTAATAATTTTCTATAAACATTTAAGTTTCTTATTTTTTTTATAAATTTTAGATCAATCATTTATCGGTATCCTACAAAGCATAGAAATGTCTCTTCACATTTTAAAAATTTCAGACTCCATCAAAGCGGCCATCTGCAAAAGAAATTCTAGCCAATAAAGTGTTTGGCAATTCCAGGTAAGTCTTATAAGTTTTTCAACCCTTATAGTGCTAAGGGCATAACATTTCCACTTTGATATGTTTATTTTAATATGCTGACATGTCAAAATCATCATCCTCAGTCAATCAGGCTTTTATATCTTCATTCCATTTGGATAATTACCCTACACACATTCTTTGCAATTGCTGTGAATTTTAAAGTAGCAGTGAATGATAAGTTTTTAAAAAAGCTACAGGGTTTTTAACATTGAAAACATCAGTTGCGTATTCATGTGAAAAATTTCTTTTCAGCTATTATTAACTTGTAGCTTTATTTTTGTTTGTGTAAAATCCTTTGTTTCAATTTTACTTGTGAGAAATTTCTCATGAGAGTTTATTTGATTGGATGATGGACAAAGATACAATAGCCAGATAAATTATGAATGCAATATCATTGTCATACAACATATTGTTGAATGATGTTGGATTAATGATATCATTAGTTATATTAATGAAATTGTTAATATCATTACTGATTGATAATATCATTACTTTGATAGTTGGATTGATGATATTATTAATTGGGCTGATATCATTAATTAGATTGAAGATATTAATTTTGTTGATGATATTATTTGGATTGATGTTATCATTAGATTGATGGTATTGTTTAACTGGTATGATATTGTTAATTGAATAAATGATATCCTTAATTGGATTGATTGTATCATTAATTGATTAGATGATATCATTACTTTGATTGATGCTATTAGTTGGATTGGTGATATCATTAATTGGGCTGATATTATTAATTGGATTGATGATATCATTATTTAAATTGAAGATTTTAAGTTAATTAATGATATCACAATAGTAAGCGATTATATTAAATCATGATTAAATATGAAAAGGGCTTGCCATATTAGTGAGGTTTTTCTGTGTCACTGAGGTCAGATTGCACAATGTCCGACTCTTTGTGACAGAGAAATTGAACAGAAAGTGTGGCAACTAAACTCCTCTTCTCGACGAGCCAGGTCTATGGCCACAACATCAACAGCTGTACCTGTGATAAAAGCCAAGATGTGTGAGGTGAGATTCTACATGTGACAGATTTTAACTCAAATGTTATCATAGTGACATTGTTCAACTGCAACTATCATAATGTAGCTTTAACCCTTACCGTGCGGCATACTTTTTGAAAATTTTGAAAATTTGAAAATCTTGAGTGATGTGTCCTGGAATAGTTTTCAGGATTTCGCCTATCCCAATTAGTGCCTTACCCAACATCACTGCCTGTATATTAATGCTGTTCACGGAAATATCCGGGTCAGGCTACTAGTAGCCTGACCCGAATATTTTCGTGAGCCGCACAGTAAGGGTTAATGATTATTTCTCTCATATTTGCAGTTTGTAAAAAATTGTAAATGTTTATTTAAACTAATCTTAAGTAGATAATTACAATAATGCAAATAACTTTTAAAAGATATGTGACTTTTAGAGATCTCAATTCTAAAAGAAATTGCAATTGAATAGGTTTTTAACAGCAAAAGAGAGTCACAGATATCGTACAAAAATTAATTTAAGAGTTAATTTTTATTTTAAAACAGCATAATTGCACAGAATAATGGCACAGTATAATAGCATCGCAACCTCAGTATATATACTTACATGATTCATCCATTAGTGGGTTCAAATTTTACTCCATTTCGAACAGTTCTCCCAAAGAAGAAATTCCAAGATCCATTACCGACTTTACCCAACACTACTAACAAACAGCATCACAACATCGACTACAACGTCCCGCAAAGAAGAAATATCCAGCAACAACTGACAGAAGTATGCACGAACTCTGCCAATGTCAGACACAGCAAAAAATCAAAGAACAAAGACCTTGCCACTGTCGGCACCTTTACGCATAAGTATCCTGAGCCACTAAAGTGACCGTGAGCCGTATCCTGAGCTAGGAAAGTGACCGTGAGCTGCTCAAGTGGTCACTGAGGTGACCGCTGGGGCAGACCAATAATCAAGGAGCAATCAATGAGACTGGCAGTGAGACTGACCCTGGGGAGCTGGTCAGCCCTGTGGGGTGTTATGTCACACTCTGATGCTGCAGCAATTCCAGATGGCCGGAATGTGAGGTATCTCTGGTGCAGGGTTTGTAGCATTGTGCTCCTGCAGGCTGGCACCTCTCGCACTCAGACTCTACCAGTCTCTTCAGTCTGTGCACGCTCACACAGGTACACAGCACACGCTCTTCATCTGCACACCCACACAGGTACACAGCACACTCTCTTCATGTGAACACACACACAGGTACACTGCAAAGATGGCTTCTCTCATGTGCACTTTCAAACAGTATGAGGTATCATAGATGTTGAGAAAGAAAATTTTCTTGTTTTTCAAAATTAAAATTTTCTTGAACTCTCACAGCACCTGTCACGCTTTCCAACTCTAGAATCTCAGGTCTTTGCATGCACATGTAGGTAAACACAAAAATGTCTCTCATGTGCACTCTTAAATAGTATTGGGTTATAAAGATATTGAAAAAAAAGTTTTCTTGAGTTTTTCAGAATATATATACTTTTGAGCGAGTTGAAAGTGGGTTTGAAACCTGCCCAGGGGCCAAGTATAACTTCTTGTGTTGAAAACATTTTAGTTAGACTAAAAATTTATGTATGAAATATTTTTTTTGGATTTTCATTTTTGTTTAATTGTCCTGGTGTTTATTCGATAGATTGATTTTAATAATAGTGTAGTACATACTAGACATGCTTATTATATCTAGACTGTCCCCAAGGCCCTCTTTACACACTCTACGATTGTGGGCGCCATTTCACAAAGCAGTTGCAAATTTACAATGTCCTTAACCATGCTATTAGACTGATGAGTTTTTGCTTACAATTGCCTAAAATCCTTGTAAGCTATGCACTTTCCAAAGAAAAACTTGTGCACAGTTTACAAAGATTTTTGTCATTTGCCTTGTGATATGTTCTACAAGGTCTTAAGTTTACAAAATTTTGTGAAACGGCACCATGGTGCAGGATTACATCTTTATCTGCAATGAAGGATAATGATGCAACACAGTATCACTCTTGGTTCACAAGTACCAGCTGAAGGTGCACACACCTGTATTCATGATGCAGGTTTTGTTCCTGCAATCAACCTACTGTTGAGATGTAACTAAAATACTTTTTAAAAATCATCCTAAATCCCAACTTATTAGCTCACTCTTCATCAATGTCCAAGTTTGTCTTGGGAAAATGCAGTTTGGCACCTGTAATTTGAACCCATGTGCATGTTGCCTAACGTTTAGTATTGTTATGTATAGAGGCTAGGAGAGTAACCTCAGAGGCAATCACTTGTAAAACACCTAATAACAGATGACTACAAACGCCAGGCCTCAACCAGAAGGTTATGTAAATATCCCACACCTCCATATATCCCAGCCAGGTTATATAACACAATACTACATGTCTCAAGGCAGACATACATCAGGCTCTAAATATTAGTACAGGTGAAATATAATCAAATTTAAAGCTCCATAAACACATTTAAAATTTAAAAAAAAATTGAATAACCAATTCACACAGACACAAATTTGAAAACACATGAATTAACAAATTTGTCGCTTGTAAAATCTTACCTGGAATTCCAAACAGTTTCATATTAAAGAATTCAATTATGAATTTCTTTTAAACTGAATTGGTTATTATAAAAGTTGAAAGATATTAAAGACAAAAGTTCTTCCGGGATGACAACTTTTTTTTATTGCATTATGAGGCAGTGTTTTGGTATAGCTTCTTATATTGTTGTCAAGCAAGCTAGACAACGGTATAAGAAGCTTGACCAAAATACTGCCTAATAACAAAAGTTGTCATCAATACAGAAATTTTGTCCTTAATAAATTTCTTTTACATTAAATAATAAAACAAACAAAATAGTATGTCATTTGTAAATTCTCACCTGAATCCCCATACAGTGAGCTTCGCTTGGAGCCAGGTCTAGAGGAGTAGGGTTCTGTGCTATCTGCCTCACCCCACCAGTCGGGCTGCCCGTACAGAGAAGAACCCTTCTTCACAGTTTCTAATTCTGGAAAACAGGAAAAAACGACATAATGAGTTCTGAGTCTAAGTTGAGAGTGCTGGAGTACATACATTGAGGCATGATGCAAGTATTTGCACATGTGGGGGACTAAGACGCTCTTATGTGAAGGAGAGAGGAAGATGCAACTCTCCTGTCATTAAGGTAAAGATGCAACAATCCTGTGATGAAGGTAACATCCTGTGATTGAGGTAAATCCTGTGTTGTAACTCTCCTGCAATGGAGGTTACATCCTGTGTTGTAATTCTTCTATAATTGAGGTGAAAATGCAACGCTCTTGTGATGTAACTCTCCTATAATTGAGGTAAAATGCAACTCTCCTGTGATAGAGGTAACATCCTGTGATGTTAAAAACTGTCTTATCCTGTGGTAATTTGTTTAAAAGATCTCACATGCTGTTGAAAAAGCGTTAGTTTGTTTTAGAAAGCTCTAATGCTTTTAAAAAATTTAATCCTTAGGGTGCTGAACTGAGGTTGGCATGCTATAAAACTGTGACCACCTTAATTGTGCTGTTGAAAACCTATCCTACAGAAGTTTTTTTCAACAAATTACCACAGGATAGGTTTTCAACAGCTTATTTAGATTGGAATTTGAACATTAAAATCATCTAGTATCGCTCTCAGCACTGTAAGGTTTAAAAGAGCATCTACAAGCTGTTGAAAATCTTGAATTATAATTTAGTCTGTAAAATACTCTTTTTTTTAAATTCCAATTTATTATGTGGAATAGCAGCTTCAAGCTAGACTTGCTCATTTTATCTAGACTGTTCACAAGGCCCCATTATTACTCTATAGTCATGATGCAGGACTAGTAAAGCGTGTGAGCGAGTTATTGAGTCAGTGAGTTGGGCTTTAACACAATTTTTAACAGTATTTCACTGTGGTCAGATTTACAGCAGGGAAACACCTGTGCAACTGAGAATTTCAGCTGGTGCTGGCGAACCAAGGGTGATGCAAGCATTGCTCCCTATCCTCACAGCTTTTGTAGAACAGTTCTCCACTGCTGAGATGGATGCCAAGTTTGCTGAATATGCATGTTTGCTCTTATGTCTGGTTGCACTAGATCGAATTTCCACCAATTTGTTCGTGCTAGCTCTTCTGTAAGTGAGGTAATGATCTAGCTCTCCTGTGATGGAGGTAAAGTTGCAACTCTCCTGTGACTGAGGTATTATGATCCAACTCTCCTGTGATATACATAATGATTTAACTATCTTGTGATGGAGGTACAGATAATATGGCTGAGGTAAAATACTGAGATCTCACCAACATCCACCGAAATTTAATTCCACACAAATGTCAGCCTTAGGTGCATTGTCTAAGAACAAATTCTAAATATAAACTGTCTGGTATCAGGGTTTGTTTTTAAAAAAAAATATTGACAAAAAACATTAAAGGTTAGGACGGCATGAAACGTAAATAATCACAAACACAGACCAACAAAGTTAAGGTTATCAGGGTAAACATCGGCTGAATGTAGGTTTTTATGGAGACTTTAGCACGACTCTTGGCAAGAGTTTACTCTCAAGAGAAAAGATGAGAAAGATTTGTCCAGCTACAGGCACACCCAATCATTTTAAACTTTCCCAAACCATTCCAAGAGCACACAATAAATCACTTTCATTGCATTTTCTATTCCATCTCCTTCATAAAACCAAACCCAATTAATTACATGCCTTTGGAGCAAAATAGCACCAAGCAGAAATGTTTTTAACTCTTCAAGTCTTGGATTGAAGTAAGAACTGTAATCTTGTGCTGTTAACCCTTACAGTGCTGAATAGGGTTTTAAAACTGTAACCACCTGTTGAAAACCTGTCCTGTGGTAATTTGTTTAAAAGAGCTCCTGGAGGAACGCTTTTAAACAAATTACCACTGAATAGGCTTTTAACAGCATATTTTGGGCAGAAATTTGACAATGAAATAGAACAAAATTGAGCTAAGCATGTCATATTTTGTTTAAAAGAGCCCTGACAGGAGCCCTTTTAAACAAATTACAACACGCTAAGCCCAAGAATAGTTGCTCAAGAGCCTGGAAATTGGACACTGAATAAACAAATAAAGAAATAAGCGAATAAGGGTGAAGCATCCCTGTGTGAGAAATTCAATCTGGAGAAAATCTTTTAAACAAATCACCACAGGATGGTGAGTGAGTGAGTTAGGGTTTAACGTCGTACCACAGGATAAGTTCTCAACAGTGTGTACAGACTAAAATTTAAAGACTGAGTAAGCAAATACTGCACAAAGCACTCTGAGGGTTAACATCGATCAATCATGATGTTGAATCAGAGACCTGGTTATTTGGTTGATTGAACCCGTGACCTCAACATAATGAGGAGTTCTTGGACAGAAATTCAAAATAAATGTTTAAACAGATTCAAGATGTTGCTTTTTTTGGCAAACTGCCAGCAGAGTTTTTACTCTGGAGGTTTTCAAAATTAACCCTTACAGTTCTAAAATGCTTTCAGTAAGACTAAATTTTGCTACCTTCCGCAGACGTTGAGAACCTATTTTGTGGCAATTTCTTTAAAAAGAACTCCCGTTGCAGGAGCTCTTTTATATAAAATTACAAGATAAGTTTTCAACGCCTATCTTGTAGGTAATTTTGGGGAAGAGTTTCTCTGTTAAAGCTCCTCAAAACAAATTATCAACTTGTTTTTTTAAAAGCCTTCGGTTGGACATGTCAATTCAAGATTTGTACGATTGTACATCTAGATGGATACATCTAAATCACAACTGAAGGTGAGATTAGCTGTCTCAAGCTTAACTCTTTTAAACAATTACCACAGGATAGGTTTTTAACACCTTATTTTGGGTAGAATTTTGACAATGAAGTAGAAACAAAATTGGCTTAGCAATATCAGTCAACAGCATCAAGGTCTTTATGTCCAAGAACAAACGTCTTCACAGATAATTGAGTTTGTTTACTTTTTGTCGTCAACCCTTACTATGTGGAGTTTTTTGAGCCTTGCTTTCATTCAGTCGGTTGTGTATGCCTGAACTCTGTACCTGAATTTGCCTGGCTGATCTCGTGAACAACTCTGCCACTGGGCAAAGTTCACTGATCATGATATATATGCGCAACACATGGTAAGGGTTAAGAACCTATATTCCTGGGGTAATTTGTTTAAAAGAGCTCCCCTGTGGGAGCTCTTTTAAACAAATTACCACAGGATAGGTTTTAAACAGCCTTAACTCCCACCTAAGACGATAACAATTATACATGTACATATTTGTTAACAATGAAATCGCAACTGCAGTTGTTGTTAGCAGTTAAAGGGTTTGACTTGACCCGTTTCAACTCCCAAGTAAAAAGCTATCAAAGTTTTCAGGCTCAATGAGTTTAAAATTTATCTTGAGTGTTTTGCATAAACCTACATTAACTCTGAATTTGACCTCATCACCTTTCCTGTTTGACATTATAGATTTTTTATTTTAATTTATGGTTTTCATTCAGAAATAAACAACTAAGATCCCATTATGATTCCTCATTTTCCTGTTTACTCAAGCAAATGACAAATCCAAGAAATTTAATAAATTTGATGAATATTACCTCCAAAAGCCCAAACCAAAAATACTAAAATGTAAAACAGCCAAATTCATAAATTTGGTATCTTTATTCAATGATCATCTTGCAGTCATTATCAATGATATTAATTTGAGTTAGTGAATAAGTGAGTTAGTGAATGAGTGAGTGAGTGAGTGAGTGATGTAATGGAGTGAAACTTGCAGGCTTTGGCTGGTTTAAGTAAATGAAGAGTATAACTGTGTTAGAGCATTTCAGTCTGTTTACTGCATGTTGAAAGGTTTCCAAACACACAGAATGACAAGGAGTCCCCTGAGCGGGATTCGAACCCTGGACCTCCTGGTCTGCAATCCAGCACACCACGTGCTTTCCTTACCCCTCATAGTAGTTTGAAAACCCTACTGAGCTTTTATACTTCATATAACAACTGTATATCTACTATCTGACAAAACAAGAAATCTTTAACCCCAAGAGATCATGCAGGGCCCTTTTCCTCGAAGCGATCTTAGGCTTAGTTGATCATAAGTGCTAAATTATAACAATGGTTTACGACTGACGTAGTGGTGCCATTTGGCACTGTTTCCAATCAATTTCTGTGCTACGACAGTCGTAAGCTGATGACAAGAAAAAACTCCACAGGACATTGTTTCAAAAATCCCTTATGATCATCTTAACACTAAGATAGTTTTGAGGAACGGGACCTTGCCCTTTGTAAAACTTCAGACCCATTAGAAAACCTTAATTTGAGGGTAGATCAATCACAGGACATAGGCTTTCAACAATCAATTAATGTTAGAATTTGGACACTGAAATCAACAAATGTTGACTTAACGATCTAAAGAAACAAAATTAATCTTCAACAAATGGAAAAATGTTGTGCTTAGCTCTCTATGGGTCAATTTATCATCGAGTAGAGACGGCAACTGCAACTACTATGTTTTGAGTCCATATATTCCAGGCTTGAATACACATACAAACAGCCCTAAGTGCTGAACCAGGAGGCTAGAACAGTATTCCTTCCATGGCTCATGTCCATCCACATGTTGCTAACTACCTCACCAGCTGCGTTGACTGGGTCTGACCAGTTCATTAGGGTTCATTTCCCAGAGTTATCTGCTCCTGATCGTCTAGAGCTGAATGTAACTTCAGGAGGATGTACAAATTGTAACTAGTTTGTGCTGTTGAAAACCTATCCTGTGATAATTTGGCGAAAAGAGCTGCTGTTTGAAAACCTATTCTGTGGAGCTCTTATCAACAAATTACCACAGGATAGGATTTCAAAAGCAATTTATTTTGATCATTAGACAATAAAGATGGTCAAATCTGCCAAAAGCAGAATCTCAACCCCCATTTACAACTGCAGGCTTGTCTTTAGACCAAAATTTAGTCAATGAATTTTTTGTGTGTTCAATTTCCAATTTTTTAAAGTCATAGACTGATTTCATGATTTCATAAATAATCTACAGTAATGAACAGGACCCTGTTCTTCAAAGCGATTTCAGGCTAAGTTAATCGTAAGTACTAAAATATGACATTGGCTTACGACTATATAGCGCAGAGATCTATTTGGCAACGGTTAAATGGCACCGGTTCCAAATCAATCTCAGCGCTACACGACAGTCATCAACATATGATAAGAAATATCTCCACAAGACATTGTTTCAAAAATTACTTACGATCATCTAAACACTAAGATCGCTTAGAGAAACTGGGGCCACGATGAGTTGGTATTCAAAGATTATAAATTTTGTTGTCAAATACAAAAAAATTCTTTTCTGAGATAAACTACCCT
>JAULCD010179560.1:0-10803 GCA_032361085.1 Calliostoma canaliculatum
GTGTACGCTCTCATTGTTTTTATCTGTTAATCTTATGTATTATTCAATTTGTCATCTTTGCTAATTACTACGACTCAATTTATTGTAAACCACTTATGTCCTACATATATACTGCTGCACAACAACTATACTCCAGCTTGAAACGGTATAATAATCTATACCGAAACGTCGTTACTGTGCAATAAAGAAGTTGATTACCCATAAAGTTTGTCATATTCAGTACTTACAACTTCCAAAATGCCTCTCAAACAATTTGTTTTAAAGTTCCTTTGCTGTTAATACCGTAATCTGCAGAAATTTGTCAAAAGGTTCGTGTGGTTAAAATCCATTCTGAGGTCATTTGTTTTAATGAGCTAGTGATGTTGTAAACATGCCCTGTGGTAATTTGATTAAAATATATTTTGCTGTTTAAAGTCTACCTTGTGAAAATGTGCCAAAATGCTTTGTGCTGCTGAGAACATATTATGTGATAATGTTTTAAATATATTGTACTGTTAAAAACATATCCTGTGATAATTTTTTTTAAAATACTCTTTTAAGCAAATTACCACAGGACAGATTTTGAACAGCACAAAGTTGCCACAAAAAGGTTAATAAAATAGTTCATCATTTAGGGGGTACTAAAGCTATGGGGGTTGTACAATTTTTCGTGCAAACCTGTCTCCAACAGGTGGCTAATGTCAGAACAGAACAAATGACAGTAAAACATTGACAAAATCATCATTTTTTGTCATATATTGATTTTGAATGTTAAAAAGAATCTCACCGTTGTGTCTTCTGATATCAATATATCAACGCAAATTGATGACAGTTTTTTATCGGTACAAAGCCATAGAGTCGTTTACTACAGGTTAACCCTTACCATGCAGTTAACGGAAATATCCGGGTTTGGTTAATTTATGTAATGGTTTGGTGGGTGTCTGCTTGTTAACCGGCAGGTCCAGGCGTACTAGTTTATAATATATTTTGCATACTAAACTTTCAATCTGCTTAAACACATCTGACATCAACTGATATCAAAGAAACATTGCTTGGTTCATTGTACTACGTTTCACCCCCCTACAGGGGAGTGAAACGTAGTGCAATGGACCAACTATGTTTCTTAGCTAACTATATGTTTCAACTGCTAGGTTGTCAAGTTTTGAACAGCATGATAAAATAATAGAACACACGACTCGACTTGACTATAGCAATGCTATTTCTACAGGACAAAGGAACCGACAAACTTAAAAATTACTGGTCGTGGTAATATTTAACTGGTGAAAAGCCGGCATGTACCGGAGAATGGAAACACTGCACATACACACATGCACACACATACACACACACATACACACATACACACATGTACACACATACACACATACATGCACACCCAACGCGCACATACACACGCACAACACACACATACACACACAACACACAGATACACACACAACACACACACACATACATACACATACACACATATACACACACACATACATACATATACACACATATACACACACACACACAACACCTACACACACATTAACACACACATAACACAACCACACATATATGCACACACATATACTAAACCAGGTCCTCCTCCAGTTCAAGATGGTCCATGGCCAAACTTTTCTGCTCCATTGAAGACGTGCACGACGATGGTGGTGTAGTAGAACAGGTCCTGTATGTGGTCGCATCGTTCGAATTCCATACTCTCTCAGGCGATTTCTGATGGTTTGCGCTGATACTCTACGCAGCCAAGGAACATTGTCGACGGTATACGCTGTAGTGACGGCCCGATTTTGCAAATGAAACACCCGGATGAAGCGGTCTTAAGCTTGAGCTGGAATACTCACCCTTGGTCTTCCACTCCTATGACCCCCGCTCCTATCTCTAGTCGAGCTGTGCTGAGTGTAGCGCTGCCAGAGACGGGAAATCGTACTTTCCCTCACGTTTAGATGTCTGTCAACTGACGATTAGCTTTCTCCAGCTTTTCTTGGCTCTGTTTCTGTTTTCTTCGTTTAGTTGTGGCATCTTGAGGGTCGCATATACAGAAATTCGGAGAATGAATCGCAACAGGACTGCTGGCTTTTTATACCCCTTAGTATTAAGATTCAGAACCCGTATTTGCACGTACAGCATGCTTTCAGATTTTTCTACATGCAAATTTATACGGGGCTATTTTCAAGATGCTGTGTTTTTATTTTTATAATTGTATGGGCTATATTCACACTTAATATTAACATTGACAGTCATTCCATGCCATATTTTTCAAAACAATCTAGTTTGAAAATCAGATTTCAGCTATGCGTTTATTTTTTGGGCCAGTGTACTATTCGAACCCAAAGTTGCTTAAATTCGATGATTAGACGAGAACCGGTGTTTTTAGCGTGGTGTGGCTTTGGGCGAAAGCTAAGACATAAATTTACGCCTCTCACCATGTTTCCTGCACCAAAAATGGCAAACTTTTGCACATATTCAAAAGGTAATTGCCTTCTGCAATCGGTGTTCCCATGCGGTCACCCATCCAAGTACTATCCGAGACCGAGGTTGCTTAACTTATCAGAGGAGAACCGGTGTTTTCAGCGTGGTGTGGCCGTAGGCGAAAGCTAAGACTGACATTTACACCTTTTAACTTGTTTCTGGCACCATAAATGGCAAAACTTTGCACAAGGTTAAAAAGTAAATGCTTACTGCACTCAGTGTTCCCATGCGGTCACCCATCCAAGTGCTATCAGAGGCCGACGTTGCTTCACTTTAGTGATCAGACGAGAAGCGGTGTTAGTAAGCTTGGTGTGGCCGTAGGCGAAAGCTTAGACTGAAGTTTACGCCTTTCAGCTTGTTTCCGGCACCAAAAATAGCAAAACTTTAGGTATTGTGCTCCACGTGCAGTGCATGCAACAGTAATCGCGTTTATTGTGGCATTGTCAATGGAATAGTGTGGTAAAGGGCCATATTGTCTAATAAATAATTATTGTTTGCTTGTTTTCTTTATTCATAATTCTGTGTCTTATTTAGTTCAGTGGCTCTTAATTAAGTTCCATGTGTATATATGTATGCAAGTATGTATATATGTATATGAATGCATATATATGTATATAAATATATATACGTGTAAAGGACACGTAAACCATAATTGCAACACTTATTAAAGATATATCAATGTAAACACTGTTAAAACGTTAATCAGTTAAAGATATATCAATGTAAACACTGTTAAAACGTTAATCGGTCACCTTGACAGACACATACATGATACAGTTAATGTCACAAGGGTACAGAACATGTCCGTAATGGTTGTGCCCACCACTTGCATGAATCACCGCTTGACACTGACGATCCGTAGATGCAGTCAAGTTGTCAATAACACACTGTGGGATGTGCTGCATTTGTGCTGAAGTGCATAAAAAAGCGCCGGAAGTGTTTGGGGCAGTAGATTCCCTCTGCGCATGCGTCGATCCAACTTGTCCCACAGATGCTCAATCAGAGACAAATCTGGTGACCGGGCTGGCCAAGGTAATATCTGGAAGTTGTTGTGCTGTAAGAATATGACAAAACTTTATGTATAATCAACTGTTTTTATTGCACAGTAGCGACGTTTCGGTATTGATTCTTATTGCGTTTTCAAGCTAGGATATGGTTGATGTACAGCAGTATATATGTTGGACATAAGTGGTTTACAATGAATTGAGTAGTAATAATTAACAAAGATAACAAAATGAATAATACATGTGATTAACAGATACAGACAATGACCGTGTACACCTAGAGGCTAAGATGAAGGGGTATTTCTAGTCGGGGTTAACAAGGGTGTGAGTGAAGCAAGGAACAGGATTAATTAGTTGTGTACATTATTTTGTTACAGCTTAGTTTTTGTTTTGGATTAGTTTGTTATATGCTGATGGTATGAAATAGCACTGGTCCCTATTGATGGATGAATTGTTTCTGCGAATATGTATTGCCTCTGTCAATTTGCGTTTAGTGTAATCATGTGATTGTGTCTGATTTGTTTGTGGGTGTCATGTGTTCTTTGACGCGAGTGTTGAGGGGCCTGGAGGTTTCCCTGATGTAGTTGCTGCTAACGTTGTAGACCACACCTTTTGGGCATTGTTATTGTGTTGGAGTTTTCTCCCATTAGCCTTGATTATGGTTTTGAGAGGTGTGGCCGATGGTAATGAGTTTTGGATGCATACTTGTTCTTTTAATAAACGGCTACTGTGGTGTGATGTTTTGCCAATGTATGGTAGTGAAAAGCGGATAGGTTCAGGTTCTGGCTTGTTAGATGTGTATTTAGGTGCTGGGTAAAGGGTGGATTTGATTACGAGGTCAACGAGTTTAGTGGGGTAGTTGTTGCCTGAAGATATGCAGGAGGTGTTGGAGCTCACTTGTTGTGAGAATGTTTGTGTGTGTTTTATTCCTTTTAAATAAACCTGTAGCAAATAGTTACAACCATTTAACTATGTGAGTACTTGGAGTGGTGTGTGTGTTTAGGTTAATAGGGTAACACTATACAACTAATGAGTATTGGGTGTGTTGTTGTTTTTGTTTTTGTTTTTGGTTTTATTGTGTGTTTGTTTGTTGTTTTGTTCGCTTCAAACAAACCAATAGCAATAAGTTGGTATGTTTTATTTTGGAATCAGGTCTCCAGCCTGTTATACAGATATTTGTTTACGTGAAGTGTATTTGTACAGAGAGCAGCAAAATACATAATACGTCTGTCAATAAATATCTTAGAAAAACATTACTTAACTTCAGTGCTAAAATAAAAGTTTACAAAGATTTCTTAAAATAATTCCGTCATGTTTTATCTGTAAACATACATACAACTGGGTATCTCCTCTGACGAAGTCGATCACGTTAAGCTCAGCTGGAAAGTGGTTAAGCAGATTTTGAAATTCGGGCGACGATTGGTAGGTGTCGCGCCTGCGCAAACCTCTTTCATCTCGAGGAAGTCTTTTATCCGTACGATAAAACAGCTGCCGGACCGGCATTCTTGAACCATGATGAGAACGCCATGGTCCCACCCCTTTATGTTCAATGACACTGTTAACGAGATAGAGGTGGGCGTCCGTGAGTCGCGACGCGCTCTCGATTTTAGCCGCGTACGCCGCTTAACAGTCTTCTGTTAAGTCTGTTGACCGTGGATAGAGGAACTAGTTTGTTCAGAACTTTTGTGTCAGGGATACTCCCTAACGTGATCGCCGCCTTGTCGCACTCTACCATCGGATCGGCTGACGGAGGCCATCGATTGTTGGTAGAGAAGGAAGCGGTGGTCTCACTAGGCTCCTCTGTGACCTCCCCAGGGTATTTTTCCCCGTTGTTTTTTCGTACCAAAATTTTTTCGACCTAAATGCGGTTAACCCTTTGAGTGCGGGACCCGGAATATTATTCAATCTCATGAGGTTCAACGCCAGTTATCTTCAAACCCCATCCAATATACCACCTATCCCCACCTCGAAGATCCCGATCACCTGGTGATACTTACGGCGTTGCGTCCGTCACTTGGAGTGGTGGCTCAGGCCTTCGAACGTTTGCGAGGGTGTTTTGTATGAGCGCGCCACATTCACGCAGCACCTGTACGTAAATGCGTCGCTAAAGGGCTGGGGAGCGCACTTCTGGGACGACATGACAGCCGGGCTGTGGTCGCCAGACGAAAGGTTTTTTTCACATCAAACCTCCCGAGTTGGAAGCGGTGATGCGCGCGGTCGAGTTTTTGAGACACTTCCTTCAGGGGTTACGGCTGATGATACAGTCAGACAACTCAATAGTCAGGGAATTTCGAGCTCTGCGATTCTGTTCAACCGGACGTTCAGGCTCTACGATCTTGTCGACTCGCTCGTCTTGGAGATCAGAGTTGTCGTAGCCGACGCCCTGTCGGGACTGTATCTCACGGAGTGGGTGCTCCACCCGACAGTGTTTCACCAGCTGACAACTCGCTTCTGGACCTGTTCGCATTACCAGACCCTCTCGACCTGCTCCTTCATCTTCACACCGATGTTAGGCATCTGGGCGTAGGGAACTTTCGTCTTCACGCATGGGTGTGCTTAAGTCTTCGTTCGTGGAAAATAGTTTCTCGGCTAAAGCTGCAGACTTAGTCGCTTCAGTTCATAGAGTTACGACTCGTAAGCTGTATGTTGACAATCAGACCAGTTTTGCCGTCTTTGTTAATGAGAAAGGCTTAAACCCTGTGGTTGGTACACCACCTCGGGTGGCAGAGTTCCTATTACATCTTAAATCGTCTCAGTGTTTGAAGGGCTCAACGTTTTCAACTTATCTGACTGCATTAGTATCCGTTGTTACTTCGCCATAAGGTGATAGGTTGCCAAAAGTTAGCAGTTGCTTAAGATCTTACGTGCTTTCTCAGTGGAAGTTCATTTGCGTACATTACGCCCATTAGCTTGGGTTTTGTCAGTCGTCTTGCAACACTTCTGTAGTGAGGTTTATGAACCACTTGAGGATGTTGCATTTGACTTACTAACCCGTTAAACGTTTTTTTCTTTTATCGCTCGCTACTGCGACGAGTGTGTAGTGAATTCATGCTATTAATTTGGGCAGAATTACGTTCGGTCAATGAGAGCACGGCAAGGTACATTTTGGGCTACAATGGGTTTTTCTCGCCAAAAATCAGTTTTACAGGCCTAGATACCAGAACGTTTGATATCTCACCCTTTTCTACTCTCTTAGGCCCCGATGACTATGAAGATTTATCCTTGTGCCTAGTCCGTGCGCTTCGTATACATCTTGACAGGTCTGAACAGCACCGGAGACATTTTTGACGGCTGTTCATATCGATCTTAACTACGTCAAAGAAGGAATTAGTAGAACACAATCTCTTACAGGTTGTGAGAGGTCATACTGAACGCGTTCGAAGCTTGCGGACTCTCGCCACCTCCCTCCTCGCACCCGCATGAAGTAAGTGCCATCACAGTTTCACTGGCTCTCCATAGTAATTGCTCGGTCGCGTCAATAATGGAAGGTTGCTTCTGGAAGTCAACATCCGTTTTCGCGTCTCATTATTTGCGCGTCGATTCGGGGGACTCCAGAGAGTTGGTACCTTCATAGTTGCGCAGCAATTATCTTCTGTACGACAGTAATTATTAATGTACTTCATGTCCCTGCATAATTCTGTACTTTAAAAACTTGGTGGACTGGTCTTCCGTAGTTTTTTCTGTGTTATGCATGCGTTCAGTATTGTCTGTTTATATTTATTATGGTTCCCCAGTCTTAAAATTATACTGAATATAAGATATCATTGTTGCTAGTATTTTTTACAATCGTGCTCAATGGTTCCTCTTATGTGGCTACGACTAGATTCACAATTTTCGACAGCTGCGGGCTCAAGTTGTGTATCTGTAATATGTCGTTTGTCTTACACCTTATGTCATCTCGTGTTTACATGACATGATAGTGTTGTAGGGACAACAAGTCACGTTCGTGCTCAATGTTTCTCTGGCTGACAACGACAAGAATTACAATTTTCGACAGCTGCGTGCTTAAGTTTTGTATTTATAATATGTTGTTGGTCAAACACTATTGATGAATGACCTTCATCCTTGTCGATTTGTGTTTACATGATTCAACCTGATAGTGAGGTCTGTTCGTCACAATTAGGGTGTGGTTTTTTATCCGCATTTGGCAAGGGTGTTGCATGGAATTACAGGACCCACCATCCTGTGTGTTTCCGTCGGATTCGAATACCCAGTTGTATGTATGTTTACAGATAAAACATACAATTTTCAGACTAAAATCATTGTTTTAATCTCTGTAAACATACATATACTTCCCGCCCGAGTTCTTTGAAATTCTGCCTAACCCCACTTGTTTAATTCTTGCTCCTTTATGCGGGGATTACACTGAGGAAGTTGTGAAGATCAGTTTGACAGGTGGCGCACATGCGCGTGCGGCAAGATGTTGACATGTCAAAATCTGCTTAACCACTTTCCAGCTAAGCTTAACGTGATCAACTTCGTCAGAGGAGATACCCAGTTGTATGTATGTTTACAGAGATTAAAACAACGTGGAGACAGCCTAACAAGCATTGGGTAAGCCTGGTATACCAGTCGTCAGCGTGCGGCGGCGAACCCCGAAGCGTATCCTCAAGGTGCGAGCGCCGTCTAGATGAGATGCGGTTTTGGCGCCAACGCCGTGGCCGTCCCTGACGCCGTGGCCGTCCCTGACGCCCTCGCCAAACTAAGAAATCCAAGACGATAAGAAGACATACTACGGGTCGCCGACCAAGAAGAACAAGAATATAAGAAATAAGAAGACATAAGAAAGAGGTTGCCGCCCCCGAAGTATAAGAAGATAAGAAGTTGCTGGCAACGGCGGCTGTGACGGCCGACAAGAAATTTAGACTCGAGACGGACCGGCCACCGGCGCAGCTACTTCAATATTTTCACCATACTTTTGTTTTATGTATTCTTTTTCATATTCCTGCACAGTGTGGTACAGCTTGAAGCATGGGTCTACACACAAAGAAGTTTTACAACTGTCACATTCATATGACGACTCATGTCCAAATCGTTTCTGCCCTTTAGGTTTTTAATTGCTAGGATTTGTGGGTGCCTGGCTTCTTTTCTGTTCAGCTGGAGAACACACACGACAAGTTCTGGTCACTTTTTTCTTGACACCAGTGGCCTTTATCTTCACAGAAAAGTGTCTTCCTTGCAGACGAAGTGTGCCTTGGTCGCTGTTGCAGCGGTGCTGTCCAGGGCGGGAATTGAAACCAGTGACCTCCTCCATACCCACTGAGGTGACAAGGGCTTTAACGACATCGTGTCTGAAAACACGCTGTAACTTTTTCTTGCCTCCAACCACTTCTTTGTACAATATGTACGCGTTCACCAATGCTAGATTCACCAAGTGGAAAAAAAGACGTTTCCACCCTTTCATTGTCTTTGCAGTGAAAGGCGTGTAGGATAGCAATTGATCAGTTCTGTCCACCCCACCCATGTATTTGTCACAGGCAATCACAACACTTGGTCACTTCAGCAGGTTGCCGGTAACTCAGCATTTCTTCCCAGTAGGCTGAAACTCGTACGTTTCCACAGTGCTCATTAGATATACTGGCTTTCTATCATGGTATTTTGTAATCTGTAAATTCTGGTTATGCATGGTGAATGTGGTATGGTGGAAGGTGGTAACCCTTTTCCATGTAGTCTTCCATAAGGTCCATGACTATGGTGTAGACGATGCTGCCCTCACAACAACTCACAACAATAGCCATTTGTTGAGTCAGACCTAAGGTTGCTCCGTCAGGCATTTGTTGAGTCGGACCTAAGGTTGCCCCGCCAGGGCACTGTACCTTCGTCAATAGAAACGAACTGCTTCGGTGTGTACATTTTCCTAAAACGATGGATAACATTCTGATAAACCACCCCCAGTTTATTCAGCGGATTGTAATTCTCATGATTTCTTGGCGCTGCCCTTTGGTTGTCAGACAGGTGAAATAAATTCATCAGAAGCCAAAACATCAGCGCTATGAGTTTATCTTTTAAAGATTTTGCTCTATATAAATGCTATCCATTATTATTATTATTATTACTTATCCCTCGACAGCGTTGCCGGGAAAAACGACGTAGCTGTCACATCTTCATTGGACCAATAAGACCTAATGTCCTTTTGTATGACGAGACCATTCCAATAGTCAAGGCAATGAACACTTTTATCTCCGATTTGTTTGTCGGACTCCACCTTGACAACGTGAATTTGGTCTCAAGTTACTATTGGCCAAAAATTGCTCCGCATATCTATTCGTTTCCCTTGCCGTTGTGTCATAATGTGTATCGTCAAAGAAAAGGTTGAAGAAGTGGTGAGGTTAGGGGTTCGTATCAGGAATGTCGGCATAACGCCTAAGGCCCGTTCGAGCAGTGAACGTCAGTAACTGCTGCCGTCTGGAACCTTCTACCCAATTTTTCATGAAGTTGGCATCGTCAAAGTTGTATGGAAGATCAACATAACCTTGATCTTCAAATCCAGAAAATTCCCCCTCAGTCCCCGTACTATCTAATTGTCCTAACAAGTCTTCATCTGTTGCCCCCTCACTGCTTGAGCTACCCTCGTACTCGTACTCAGCATCGTCTGAATCACTAAATTCTCCTTCAGACATCTCATTCTGGAATATTTCCGCATAGCCGTCCCCGGTGTCCATCCTCGCAGGGTAAGGTCTTAGTTCACAGTACCATTACCTGCACAGAGAATGAAATATATTTAAGTCAACAAGTAGAATAATTGCACACATAAACATCTATTTGAACCGTCAAAACTACATACACCAACCTAAAATGTGAAAATCTTGTGCCCAGCTCACAAACATGTGCCCAAATATTGCCGTAAAAGGCCTTTGAAAAGGCTAAACATTTCCCGAGGTTCTGACTTTCTCGCCGAGGAGCTGTGGACGACGTGCGCGATCTGCTCACAACGTGCGCCCACAACGCCATTGCCATGAAAGCTCTGGTTGTCAGATGGGGAGAAATGCACCGAAAGACAAACAGTACTCCAACAATACTATGTGAAAGGTTTTTAACGTCGGAAGAATCTGGGACATTCAGGAAACTTCTGAAATTCCTGGGCTTCTACGAAAAGCTGACATAATTTATCCAAAGATTCTCGCCCGATGATCAGCGTCGCTCGGCACCTATAATTGGGCCTGAGCTTCTATGGGCGACACCGAATTTTGTATGGAAGACCCCATAGGAAACATGAACATCGCCCGGCGAAGACCGGGGAACCCCGGGGATGTGAAACACCAAGAAAATACATGAAAAATACAAGTTGGAATTAGAGACAAAGTTTGGACAAACTACAAAA
>JAULCD010179671.1:0-10803 GCA_032361085.1 Calliostoma canaliculatum
AGGTCTTAAGCACACCCATGCGTGAAGACGAAAGTTCGTTACACCCAGATGCCTGTCGTCGGTGTGAGGATGAAGGAACAGGTCGATTTGGTCTGGTAACGCGAACAGGGCCTGACCGCTCACCTGAAAAAGTTCCGGGAACCACGTCCTGGCCGGCCAGTAAGGCGCGACCAAAAGCAGAAGGTGGTTGTCCGTCTGTCGAACTTTCTCCAGTATCATTGGTAACAGCACCGTCGGAGGAAACGCGTATGCGTCGTGACCCTCCCACGATATCGCCAGTGCATCGTGATCCCAGGCCCGCGGGTCTGGAATCGGAGACACAAATCGTAGGAGACGGTTGTTGTACCGGGTCGTGAACAGATCTACTTGGGGTGTCCAGAATCGAGTTGTTAGCTAGTGAAACACGGGTGAGCCTGAACGTCCGGTTCAGTAAGATCGCCGAGCGCGTCGTTCCCTGCTTGTTGATACAGCAGACTGCTGTCGAGTTGTCTGACTGTATCATCAGCCATAACTCCTGAAGGGATCGCTTCCAAAACTCGACCACGCGAATCACTGCCTCTAACTCGAGCGTTGATGTGAAAACCCCCTTCGTCTAGCGACCACAGCCCGGCCGTCAGGTCGTCCCGGAAGTGCGCTCCCCAGCCCTCTAGTGACGCGTCTACGAACGTTCGACGGCTGGAGTCACCACTCCAAGTGACGACGCAACGTGGCCGGAAGTATCACCAGGTGATTGGGATCTTCAAGGTGGGGATACAGCAGGTGCTGTAACGGACGGAGCTGCAAGCGACCTCGACGCGTCAGGTCCTGCTCCGATGTATTTTATTTTTATATTAACCGCATTTTTAGGGAGGTTTTTTTTGGCACCAAGAATATGGGGGAATAATACCCTGGGGTGCTCACATGGGCACCTAGTGGGATCACCGCCGCCTTCTCTACCAACGAATCGATCCGATGGTAGAGTAAGACAAAGCGGCGACCTCGTGAGCGGCGGCACCTTTAACAAAGGGGGAGCATATCCCTGAGACAAAGAGTTTTGTACAAAGCTGTCTTTATGAGCGACCAACGGTGCGAGAATAACTGGAGTCTCCCCCCTACCGGGCGTTAGTCCAGTGGTACGGTACGAAAGTTGCTTCTTGGGCCCCTTAGGCGGTGCGGACGCGGACGCGGACGCGGAAGTAACGGTAGCAGAAGGACCCCGGGCTGGGGCACCCTTCTTCTGACCATAAATCCTGTTGACCCTAGCGTCCCGGAACTGTCGAGCAGGCTGCTTCGCAGCGTTCGCGGCCGAGATAGACAACGCGTCACGCGACTCTGCGGCCCATTGCTTGCCACTTCATTAACCGTCTCCGCGAAAAGCGAAGTATGGGACCAAGTGATGCTCATAAGCGCACGTGCATGGTGATCGGTAAGTTGCTTAACATGAGAGATAAACGACTGTCGCGTCTTCCGACGAGATCACGAACAGGCTTCAAGCACGTGTTCCACCATGGACAGCGGTAGCAGAGACTGTCGCGCAGCAGTCAATCTTAACCAACGTCAAGTCAGACACAGAGTGGTTGGAAGGAGGCGGCTTTCAAATCAGCGTATGGTTGAAGTCCATTTTCACATTAACCGCAGGCATGTTGAAAACCGGATAGGAATGGGACACGGGCGGAGGACCGAAGATCTGGTTAGGCAAAATCCGCGTCATGGCCTCGTCCATTTTGTCACTGAGCTTGGCCAAGTCCCCTGAGGGCGCAAACTTAAGCGAAAGAGCATCCCGCGCGATGTCAAACCCTAACTCAGGGGTAGCAGCATCGTAGGAGGGCAAAAAGTTAGTCAGCCACTCGTATATATCTGTAGGTTTAACGAGAGGTGGAGTAATCGCGGACGCACTATCCGGAGTATCACTGGTCCCGCACGTTGAGGGTTGATTGTCCGAAACCGAAGTCACCGTAAGTGGTGTCGTCCCCGAGGGACTTGGTCCCCCCACAGAGGTGCCCAACTCAGGCGTTGATGGCACCAATGCAGGAGACAACACACACCCACAACCCACAGTAGAAACCGAACCCGGTGCGCACAGCGAAGCCACTGTAGTAGGCGGGACAGTCGATAACACAGGGGTAACAGGAGTCTGAGATTGCAGAATCTTCGTTGAAATCATAGAAGCCAGACGATCCATGTAGTTTGGGTTCCAGATCGAGTGGCCCATAGCAGATGGGTCCACCGGTGACACAGCAGGTCCCACACGCGCACTGACCGACGACACAACACTCGAAATACCACTGGTATCCGTAGCAGAGTGATCTACCTTACGACGTTTAGCTCGAGAATCCGCCGACAAACCACTGAGAGACCGAGATACTGACCAGTGAGTGGAGGACGAACGCTGTGAACCCCCGGATTAACAACGTCCCACATTCGCAACGACATCAGCCTCGACTGACGTTGCTGTTTCCTGCAGTCCCCCTCCAGTCAGTAAGCTGAGAGTAGTCGTACTCCCAGCCTGATCTCTCAGCGGAAGGTCACGTGACTCCGTCTGCTCATCCAACATGGCTGACGAAGACTGTGGGTCCGGCGAAAAATCACCCCCAGTGGCTCCAATAAAAGACACAGGTGAATCACTAGTCACAGAAGACGAAGCTTTCTTCTTCTTCAAATCCTTGGCCCGTCGATCAGCCGCCCTCTTAGCAATATGGCGGATGTACGTGGCGAATTCATATTCAGTCAAATAGCTGCACTCATTGCAACGAAATTGGGCTGAGCACACAGGGAAACCATCCTGCAATCGCCACGTAGGGCAATATCGATGAGGGTCTGCTTTAGACTTCTTCGTATTACAGTCAGGACAAACACCCTGGATCGGGGACTTCATGATATGGAACGTGGAGAGTGCCACGTCACCCCAAAAGGTCAGCAGATAGGTAAGTCGAACAGACTTCTTTTCTTTAAACAACGATAAACATCGTCGAACACAATAAACCAGTAAGCAAAAAGCACAGTGGGAATTTAGGATTAAATTCCCCTCTCAAGAAATAACTTGAACAAGCAAGTAACTTGAGAGCTTTCCAGCGGAGCTCTTGATCGTGATTAGGTAGCAGATCATAGGGGGCAGGGCGCATGTGGTCCCGGATGTTTACGAATTTGACTTCCGCTCTTTACACTTTCCAGTAACTTCGCTGCGCAGTTAGAGCTATCTCAGAGAGATAACCCATTTGTATGTATGTTTACAGAATATTAAGACAATGATTTTAATAACAAAATTGTATTTTTGTTGATTATTATGGAAACAGTCTAAAAAAGATACAGATTTTGTTTTCGAAGCAGAACTAAAAAACTGCTAAGTTTCGACAAATATTTTTCAGTTTAACTTTACAGATATATTAAAATAATATTCTAGTAGTTCCTTTTGCTGCTTTAATAATTTTGTAATTTTTTTTGGTTTGATTTCTATGAAAACAGTCTTAAACCTTTCCAAAACTTTGCGGGAACTGGGGGGAGGGGAGAGATATGACATGAAACCTGTTACTATTTAAGTGTAATAAGTTTTTACCCCCATACAACTGTTGATGTTTATTTTACATCGGTGTAGTTCGAATAAGTTATACATGCATACATTAATATAAAGAATCATTTATTCACCAAAATGTCTGTGCTAATGTCATTTATTTGATGAACAATTGCGGGACCTCAGTCCGTAAAAAAACTACAGTTAGCCACACAATTTTTGTTAATAAATGTTTCTTTATATTAAGTAGACAAGTATAATTTATTCAAACTACACAGACTCAGGAATAAAATAAAAATTAACATTTGTTTTTGGGAAAAAATACTTATTGCCATGAAATAGGGACCTGGTAAAGATTTATGTTTATGATTTTATAGAACATGTCATATGTCGTCTTTTGATGACTCTTGTTTACACAGCATGATGATTGATCTGTTCAAAGGTTAATTTGCTGGGAATTTGGGTACCATTACACAAAACTCTTAAATGTCACTGCCCAAGGATTTTGGTTTACAAATGCCCAACAGTGTTGTAAACTGTGCACTTTCCAAAGAAAAGTTTGTTTCACTTTTAGCAAGTGCACAGTATGCAAGAATTTTTGGCATTTGTTAGCCAACCTCTGGCTAAGTGACATGGTTTACGTTGTCATAAATTTACGAAAACTTTGCGAAATAAGATTGTCGCACTACACTATTTTTTATTTTCAGAAAAGGAGGGTTCATCTCACACCAGAACAAGCGAGTGATTTCTATGCAGAGCACTATGGCAAACTCTTCTTCCCAAGTCTTGTTGCATACATGAGCAGTGGACCAATCATTGCTTTGGTCCTTGCACGAGATAAAGCTATTTCTTACTGGAGAGAGCTGATTGGTCCAACCAACACAATCAAAGCAAGACAAACACATCCAGACTGGTAAAATTATCTATTATTTATTATATATTTTAGTCTGAACATTTTTATATAAATTTGTAAAATAAAGACAATCATTATGCCGAATAAATTCATACAAGTCAATGAAAAAAAAGTTAATAGTGGTACATTTGCTTTCTTTAAACTTTTAAAGCATTGCTGGCATTATGTGCCAAATTAAGTAGTTAAAGGCAAAGTTAAATTAACTTTTGGACACCTACCTTTGAGGAACTTGTTTAAAAGGTCTCCTGCAGATCTCTATTAACCTAATTACCGCAAGATACAAGATGTTTGCCGATTTAAATCCCAAAAATAAAATCAGCACTTTGAAAGTGAGTCATTCACACATTAACAGTTTTAGATCAATCAGTGTTTTTCTTGGTTTGTGCCTATGTACATTGGTGAAACTAACAGAATAAAGGTGGGGTTTTTAAAGTCTATTTATTACATGGTATTGTAATTTTCTAAATATATATGAATGCAACTGTTATTTCAGTTTGCGTGCTATCTATGGTACTGATGATCAGAGAAATGCCCTCCATGGTAGTGACAGTTTCTCTAGTGCACAACGTGAAATCCGGTTTTTTTTCTCTGACAGTAAGTATTCTTGTAGCAAATATGGAAATTTTTCCAACACCATGACAAACATAATTTTATCGAATGTATTTTATAAAAAAAAAATTAAAAAGAAAAGACTTAATTTTTAAATGAAGATTTGTCATGAAAATGTAAATGTGTTTTAGTTCAATGATTAGATTACTGTATGATAATATCACTGAAGTAATTCCATTCACCCTTACCCTGTGGGACACAAATAATCTGCATACCGTTATATCACGCTGACGACGCAATTGTTTTTTGTCAAGCATTGGTTTTCGGAAAGGGATTTTAGTATTCCTCGGAGCGTGCGGTAGTGGGTTGGGAAAGGTATGGTCTTTTCAGTGGCACAATTCGCGTATTGCTGGGTGATTATCGATAGATTGACTGGTCAAATCGGTTAAACTGACTTCCGGTTATGGCGGCGAGCGAGAAAAACGCGTAATCAGTCTCTCACCCAATCGAGGAAATCCTTGAACTCCCCAAATATTATGGCCACGAAAAATAATGAATCAGGGGAAAAAAGGGGAAAATCAAAGAATGATGGACCTATGGACGCTTTTTGTAACGATGGGAAGGCCTGTGACCAACCTTAAAATTTAAGTATGGAAGAAACCACGCTGGCATGGGCTAAACTACTTGAGAATTGTTTCGCGACACTTGAAACCCTGCTAAACAGATCTATTCTGGAGATTGGTGACAGGATTGACTGCATTGAGACAGATGTTTCAACTCTAGACAAGAAAACGGACATTTCTGTAAAAAAGCTCAACGAAAAGATAGATAATCTGAACCGCGAACTAAGGAAAAAGGATTACCATCAGAGGAAATACAACCTCCTTTTCTACAGCATAAATGACGATGGACAAGATTCAGAAAAACAAGTTAAGGAATTCATTTAACATCATTTTGGAATTGAACAAACTTATGTTGGCAATATATTATTTTCGCATGTGCATCACGTACCAAAGCCTAGAGTTGCCTCCCCTAACGCAGATACTCAAACAAGGCCCAGGGCTATCATCACCAGATTTTTCAGATGGAATGATCGTGACAAAATTCTAAAAGCTTCATTTAAACTGAAGAACACTGGGAAATCAGTCCGTACAGATCTACCTCTTCCAGCCAAAATTAAGAGAAGTCATTTGGCCACACAAGCTTTCAAAATGAGAAAAAAAAGGGAAACAGGTTCGACTGAGAGAAAAAGCGCTTTATGTTTTTCTTAAGGAACGAACCCATGCTTCAACACCATGAAACGTATAAAGGATGAACTTTAATTAAGTGTATTTACTGTATCAAATGCCTGGATCTAACGACGACTAAAGCAAATATGTCAGTTTAGCTGCTCAACAAATTTGCTGGGAGGATTTTAACAGTGCTTAAAATTATGATTCTGTTACCTAGGATCACGTCAGAGTGCTCGTGTCATGTAATTGATTTTATTTTTTGATAAGTATTAAGGGTTTAGTACTTTAGCTAGGTTATATAAACACAGGGTTGTTATTGTTTACATTTGAGTTTTCATTTCCCAATCAACTTACGACTAGTTAGCTATATATAAAACATATTTTAAACTATCATTCTGTCATATTCCAGGCCAATTTTAAGTGCTTTTGACAAACATTTAAACCTTGGCACAAGCTTTTCACATACATTTTATGGACATTTACTTACAATAAATAATGAGACAAAATCGAGAACAATCTTTAGATACTAAGATCAGCAACATTGTCAGCAATTGGCAGGATATCAAACAGTATGGAAGGTGTGAATACTCGTCGACGCCGTACGATGAAAGCCAGAAAGTTTAAGAAGAGATGCAGATACTTGCCAACACTGTTGACAACAGCCAAGAAAAGAAGATGCGGATATTTGCCAACAACGACGACAACCAAGACATTTAAGAAGTTTATAATAAGTTGCCGACGACTGCCAAGAAGTTAACCTCCAGATGGGCCGGATCGCGGCGAAGCTTCGTCGAGATTGTCATCATAATTTTCTCGAATGTATTCTTTTTCACATTACTGCACAGTGTGATAAAGTTTGAAGCATTAATCTACACACAACACTGTTTGTCACACTCAAAGAAAACTTGTGTTCGAAACATTTTCTCTTCCTTGGCGGTTGTCACCAGTGATTTCTTTGTGCAAAATACGTGAGTTTACAAGAGACGAGTTTATCACATGGAAAAACAGATGTTTGCACCATTTCATGATGTTAGTTGTGAAGGAAGTATACGAAAGCATCTAATCGATTCTGTCAACTTCACCCATGTATTTATCATAGGTATTTACCACACATGGTTTCTTGATGGGCTCGCCAGTAACTCGGCATTTCTTTCCTGTATGCTGCGACTTGTCGGTTTCCACTGATATTTCATAAGAAGCCAGTTTTGATTATGCATTGTCTATGCTTTTCTTTTATTTTTAGCTTTTTGTTTTTCTTTTCTGGGGGGCAACCCTTTCTATATATTCGCAAAGTTCCCTTAGCACCAGTGCCACACAACCACAAGCTCATGTAAAAAAAAAACAATTTAAAAAGTCTCTAGGCGACAAGTATATTTCTGGAATGTTGGCGAACCACCTCAGTCTAGTTCTATCAGTAAATGTTAGCATTTGCCGGCGTCTTGTGCCTTCTACCCACTGATGCATAAAGTAATTATTGTCAAAGTTGATTGGCAGATCGACATAACCCATGGTCCTCAACGCTGACAAAATCTTCCATTGTATCAAGGCCGACAAAGTTTTCCTCTTTTGCTGTTGAATCATGGCAAACAGTGCAGTAAAATTGCTGCCGCTGGAGGTGTTGTATACCCAATGAGGATCATTGAAGTCGCTGTCGCTGAATTCTGCTCTGCTGTTTTCATTGAGAAATATTTCAGCAAAAGTGCCTTCCATTATTCATTTATTCCTGAAGGAAAAAATAAACATTATGTAGTAAATACAATTAAAATAAATATAGTAAAAAAAATTCTCTAAAAAAAAATGTAGAATTAGAAACTAAATTTGTGCAAAATATATATGTAAAAAGCTTGTACCCAGTTCGCAAAAGAATCGCTGATTTTTTTCAAAAAAAGGAAAAAAGTCTAGACAATAAGCCGATTTTAAGAAAAAGTATTTTCTCCAGACAAGCCAGTTGTTTTGAAAATCATTCTCAGTCCAGACAATAAGTTTATTTTTTTCAAAAAAGCAAAAATTAAAATTAGTCTGAAATCTCAAAAGCAAAAAAAAAAAGAAAAGTTATTCTAAGTCTAAACTTGCACAGTGCGGTCGCTGCTTGCTTTCCTTGTCGCGCCGCACATACTTATTTCGGCCAACTAGGCCTTCCGTGTCGTGTCACGTCGCTGGGAGGGACAAACTTGAAACGATAGCACATGATAAGGGTTAAAGCACTGAATTGATGTTGACACAACCAAAAACTGACCATGCACTGTTGTTGAAAAATTATTCTGTGATACTTTGTTTGAAAACGATCCTACAGCTCTTTCAAACAACTTACCACATGGCAAGTTCTTAATTGCCTATTTAATTGGGGTTTTGACACTAAAATTAACAAATGATACATACAGTACTTTAAGGGTAAGAAATAGTTCACATAAGTAACAGTAGTGTCTTTTTGTACACAGGCATTGTAGAACCAGTTGCCATTGGTCAAGCTGCCAAGGACTACCTATCCAGAGCGGTCAACCCAACACTACTC
Source organism: Calliostoma canaliculatum (assembly GCA_032361085.1). NCBI lineage: Eukaryota > Metazoa > Mollusca > Gastropoda > Trochida > Calliostomatidae > Calliostoma > Calliostoma canaliculatum. Next base: position 8,694 of record JAULCD010179671.1, read on the forward strand.
AAGGGTCTGACAAACCTCTGTAAACAGAAGCCCAAGGACCCAGTGGTAAATATTAATAGTAATTCATCTAACATGAATCATACACATAGCCTTTGCCTTCTAATCGATCGGTAGAGAGGGGAAAGGTGAGTTTTGTTTATCTTGGTTTAAAGTAAACAAAAGGGCACTTCCTGGTAGTGCAGGAGGTGATTGCTCCTTTACCAATATACCCAACCCGTGCTACTTCCAGTAGCCATCTTGGTCCTCACTTCTCTTTTCCGATTTCAAACTGAGAGGTTGTGTGAGAGACAGCCCTGGTTATGTTGGGATATTTCGAGAGCGTTTTCATTAAGGGAACTTTCCCTTTATTATCCCCCACAGCGCGTTTTGCGGGGGTTATTAAATTAGACTCCATGTCCGTCCGTCTATGCGTCCGTGCAAATCCTTTTTTTCCAGAGCAGAACTCAAAAACTGTAAAATATTTTTCAACAAAACTTTAGATACATTAGTCAGGTGCTGAAGTGGTGCCTTCTGCTATTTGGGGAATTTTGTGATTTTTATATTTCCTTATTTTCATGAAAGCAGTTTGAACTTTGTCTCAAAAAGGGGTTTCATTTCATTTCTAAAGCAGGACTCGAAAACCGTTAAATAATTCTCAACGAAACTTTGCTGGTAGACCCAATAGGTGCTGAAGCAGTGCCTTTTTGTTATTTTGGGAATTTTGTGATTTCTATTGTTCTCAGTTTCCAATTTTTGGGGACTTTGTCTCAAATTGGGGTTTCTTTTCGTTTTTGGAGCAGAACTTGAAAACCATTCAATATTTTTTAACGAAACTTTGCATTCATATTTTGCTATTGCGAGGGATATTAATAAAACTAATATACCCTAATATACCCTAAAACTAGGTCCAAATCATTGAACTCAGATATAGCTCAAAGTATTTTCTCAAGCCAAACCGTCGGTTTGCGTCAGATCGAGCTCATGATTAATAATTAAGTAATGTCTTTTATGACTTACTGTTTTCTTTTAAATTGGTGATTGATTAAATCAATAAAACATTAGCGCTGTTTCATGTCCCATAATGTGGGATCGTTGTTTGTTATTTGTTTATTCTGCACATTCTAAAGTATAAAATGAAAATGGACTGTCACTACAATGTCAATATTTTTTTATCCAACTGAAAATTAAAAAGATATTTATGCATACTTGATCAAAGCTTACTATGCAGTAGCTTCCTAGTCCATTTGTAATGTGTAGATCAAAGCTTACTATGCATTCTAAGATGCTTCGCGTAAAGATCAAAGGCGCTGCCCATTATTTATCCTGCGATAAAGTACGCTTTTTAAAATACATCATAATCGGTTACCGTCACAATTGGCTGTTACATGTATACCCCCTCGTTAGAACGCGTAACCGGGATACCGACGTTCTTTGGCCGTTACGTATCCATTGATCGTGTTATTTCTGTTTAAAAACAGAAGTTATTATAACCATTTTACAAGATTAAGCCATTTTTGAAGCATAATAAATTGATTGAAATACATAAAAGCCCAAAATTTGCTCTCCCATATTTATTTTGGTCAGATCGCTGTGTGTAAACAAGGCGATGATCTACGCAAGTCTACCGCCCTCGACAGCCAAAATTATTACAAGCAACAAATGGCTTACATTGCTTAAACCAGTGTTTAAAACGTTATCCCCACCATATACACCTTTTCAGTACCGCTGACACCGCTGACTAAATAGTTACTTCCAAGTTAGAAGACATGAAAAAATTGTATTACTCTCGCCAAAATCAGCTGATTGAGTAATCAGCTGCCAACGGCAAAAATGTTAAGGATAATGTACAATTTTAAAACGGCTTTCTTGTTGGCATTTCAATAAACAGTGTTCGTTTAGTTGCAGCTAAAATACAAATGAAATTATTTAGTTTAATGTCAATTCAAGCGATGCAAATCTCTGACCGTTATTTTCTATGGGTAACATAGAACAGCCGTTCCTTTAGCCCTAAACGAGAATAGTTAATTTACAGCAAATAGAAAACTTTTATAATAAAGTTTAAATGACATTTTAAATTATTTTGGCATCTTAGAAAAGAAAAAAAGTATGCTCTACCGTCATGTGTCTTCTG
>JAULCD010179782.1:0-16764 GCA_032361085.1 Calliostoma canaliculatum
TTTCGCTCGTCAGATACCAAAACTATTCACTTGTTTCATAACAATGGTATGACAGGGGAGCTCGTTTAGTATTCTATATTTAACAAAATGTTTGTAACTGTGCACTTGCCAAACAGAAACAACGTTTTTTCCCCCACATTTTACAACGATTGTGGCATTAATAAATCAAGCAAAATAATCAAGTGTTCCTTGTAAATAGTAACTTAGAGTAAATAATGCTGGTGTACAACGTTATGTCGAGGTGTTTTTGTGAAAATATTGCTAACAGTAAAATAATTAAAGTTCCTTATTGGAAACCTACATTTATTTTATGCGTTTTGTTGTTTCAACAATTACTGTTCTAATCGCCACAAAACACATATTGCCTATAATCTGTACTTTGAGTTATATATATTTAATCATTCCAGTTATGAAGATCTAAGTGAGGAAAAAGCATGGAGCAGACATCATGGAGTCAACGATGCTACTTCTTCTTAAAAAAGGAAAGTTTCTTATGTGTTTTCATTTTAAAACCTCAAAAAATACGTACCTGAATACCCTGACCAGTGCATTTTGAACAAGTTTGATTCAAAGAAATTGAAAGGATTCAAAATGAAAAATAGTCAAACTGTTATCTTATTAACATAACATTACAGGCTAATAAATTGCAGTTCACAAAAATGTTACAAATCAGGGTAAATTGCGCAGTTGTTTTTGTTTTGTTTTCTTAAATTTGTTTTACTTTTTAGAAAAGTGCATTTTACAGCAATGTTGGCATTTGTGAACCAATTTTTTTGCAATGTCTATTGGGTCTATTCGGTTGTACAGTTTCACTACAATTTATTATGTTAGCAACGTATATGATTAATACCAATTATTTTTTTAAAAAACCGAAAGAAATACTTTTCATTAGCTTGTAATGTCATGTTAATAAGATAACAGTAAACGATTTGTATAAAAACATAAAACACAATCAATATTTTTGAGGTAGTATGATTTTTACTAACACACAAGCTGAATAGCAAGCTTGTAAATTACTTACGAGGTAGTGTAACTAGGATACATTTTGATTTTTCAACCGTATTTGGGAAAATATATCTATTTCCCTACCTGGGAAACATGGTACAATTTTTTTTAAATTTCCCTACCTGGGAACTATTTCCTGAACTTTGGAAAGATAGTAAATAATGGAAACACTACACATTATGTTCACACAGCTTCCTCAGTTATCACTTATTTTTCTCACCTGAAATCTAGCGAGATATTTGGGTCTGAATAGCAAGCTTGTAAATGGCTTATGAGGTAGTGTAAATATGATAAATTATTGGAAAAAAAATTTGTTTCCTACCTTGGAAAAATATAGTGATTTTCCCTATCTGGGAAACATGGTACGATTTTTTTTTTTAAAAATACCTTTGAAAAAAAGAAAAGAAAAAAAGAGTATTATTATTTCCCTACTTGGTAACTATTTCCTGAACTTTGTTACTCCTTCTCGTTTCTTTCGACCGCCAAAACACCATGGACATGCGCAGAAACAACCAACATACTCCTCACATTACTCATCTAACATATGTCTTCTAATAAAGGTATCGCTTGTCACTGTTGGGAGCAAGTCTAACACGCATGAGATGTTTCTTGCAACAACAATGTATAAACATTGTCCCTCATAACCAAGTAAAGTATACTGATTGTGTTTTACAGTTTTATGTGAAATGATGACTATCAGGACTCCAAACAAATTCATTTTAAATTTATTTGTTCATATAAAATAATTGAAGTTTGAAATTTATCATCTAAATTTCTTTTTAAAATGCGAATAGATTAAAATAATTATTTGAATCTATAAATTAATAGTAACTGTCACATATTTTTGGGTTGTTTTTTTTTGTTTTTTTTTCAAATTTTAAAATATACTTGTCAATGTGACCATTTCACTTCTTTTTTTCTTCTTTTTTTTTTGGAGGTCCTGACAGTTTAATATGTGATAAAAACAATTATTTTTTTTTTACTATTTATTGTTGTTTACTTATTGTTTTGTTTTTTGTTTGTTTGTTTGTTTTTTTTAAAAAGAAGAATATTTAAATATTTATATAATAACCGGCGATATCAACAACTGTGATTATTAATGTATTGGTGATTGTTTCTGCATGTTATGAGTAAGTTATAAGAAAGAACAAACACATTTACTTGTGTATCTTAAATACTCATTTATTTTAAACATTTTTATTTATTTATTTATCCACAATAAAATAATTTCATAAATATTTATAGTAACGTTTTTTCTTCTACAAACAGTCATACATTTATGTGAATAACAAAGTATGATTTCATCACAGAAATCATAAGTCTTGGAGAGCTTTCAGTTTATCAAATCCTGGAACACCATGTTTGATTTTTTTCTGTACATACATTTTACCAGTACTCGACTTGAATTTTGACTTTTTACCATGTCCTTTTTGTGAAAAGATATTGTCTGACAAATCACCAATAACTTTCAAGATGGATTTAAAATAATCTAAACCTGGTAAACTCTCTTTGTTATTTTTAGGTGACAAGATGACATGTCTAGTTAAGTCAATGACATTTGAATTTGATATTACATTTCCATGTTCATTAAGCAATTCAAATTTGGTGTTCCAAGAAATGATTCCTGAATTATAGTGTTGACATAATAATTTCCACAGAGTTACAAGCTTAACTTTCATATTCTTTGATTTAACGTCCTTTAACAGCAAATCAAGTGAAGAACTTTGGTCAGAGTTACATTGGTTTATAGTTGCATTCGACGATTTATCAATTGGTGCACTGAAATTACTGCTGTCACATGCGGTGGAGTGATTGAAAGAGTCATCAACAGTACTTGACATAGGCTTTATTGCAACTGTCTCCGCAGCATCCATATTTTTTTCAAACAGCTCTGCATTGTCTCCTGTCATATGATCAGCATTTGAACCTGCAGCTTCTACCGTTTCAGATGTGCATGGTGCCCTAATGTTTTTACTCTGCATCAGTCTCTGATACGTCTCTCTGCTCAGTAAAATCATCGGTTTCGTCATCGGTAATATCAACAGTTGTATCTTCTCCTGACAAGTATCTATCCAGTGCAGCAACGCAGTGAGGTATAATGTGATGATAATAAACAAGAATCTTTTTCTTTTCACAGTTTCTTGTCGCTTTGCAAATCAGTTTACGAATGATCTTTCTGTAGCGATGCAGTTTCTTTTTAATATTAACATCAAGTGGAATATTACCGATTAGAACATTAAATATAAGAGTCACAAGAGCTTTGAACTGGTTTTTGGTGAGATGTGTTAACAGTGTTTTCCTCTGAACAGGCACAGCTTTAGATATCAAGTGCAGAAAGTCGATACACTGAGAAATGCATTTTACCATTTCAATAGTTGTAATCACAAAGACACTTCTGACCTCTTGTAAATATACGAGATTGGTGCACCGTAACGGTCAGGAATATCCACGCCTGATTTCAAGCTATGTCTGAGAGATTTAAAACATGTTTCTTTTGAGTGAAAGAACTCGTTGCTTGCCCTAAGTGTAATTTCCTTGTCGAATTGAAGTTCAACCTTGTGTGGTAAGGTATGAGGAATTCTAGCTACGATTTTCCAGAAATAGATGTTGCTCATTTCACAGGTGATGTTGAAATGATCTTTAATGAGCAAAATTATATATTTATATAAAATATGATTTACTTTACTTTAGGTAAATAGACCGTACACAGTTCATTGGGTAATATTCCGGTTCGCAGACGACCATATTGAGGATCCACATATGGAGAGCTATCAACTACTAAATATCCATATTTTCTACCTTCCACAGCATCATGGTAAGAATCCATGAAATACTTCGTCTGACCAGGAAAAATTTGAGAGGCCAAAATTTTATATTCATGTGCAGAGCGTGGATTGGCCATTAAAAGGAATAAATGTGTATTTAAACTTAGAGATCGAGCATATTTTCCTTTAGGGTAAGCTGACTGCATAATATTAATGACAGTTATTCCAAGATGATGGGAAAGAGTTGTGTATAAGTTTAACATGGACCGGTTTTCATTAATATCCATCATCAGGTCATCCATGCACAAAACCAGGTTGCGTTTAGACTGCAAGGACCAATTGCGAAGATCAGATTCGGTGGGAAGTCCTTCATGAAACAATATGTTTGGTATTATTTGCTGCATTTCAGCATACAGGTCTTGGTCGGCTGCATAAGCATACACAATAAGAGCAGGAGCTTTATCAAACATAATATGAGCATGTTCTAATATCTGTTTTGTCAGATATGTCTTGCCAGAACATGTACCTCCAATTACCGATATTGTAGTAGGCGTTCTAAATGGAAGCAGGCACTCCATCATATCAACCGCTGTGCTCCTAATATTTAACTGCAATGAGTAGATTTTTCTTGTCACCATTGTTTTTATGCTGCTCTTGATACCAGATCAGGTTGATGACGTCGTCGTCGTGTTGCTACATACAGTCTAAGAAGTCTCAAGGCAGTGTCTCTTACATGTTTTATATAATCATGTTTAAAAATGAACGGTATTAAAACTGGATGATGTAATATGCTTTGTTTAACATTGGCAACCGAGGTGTTAGGATTCATGATTCGTCGCAGTACTCTGACATAAGTATTGTTTTGCAAGTATCGACGATTGTCGCTATTTGTCACTGGAACATGACCATTAAGAAGCCATTTAACCAGTTCTTTAACAGCTTTAACCTGCTCTCTGGTCAGATGTTGTATATCCAAAAGAGTGCCTTGATAATCATTTTGTAATGAGATAAATACTAGCGACTCATAGTTTGCAATCACATATCTTGCCATGATGTGAACGGTCCTCTTTGTTCATTGAAAATGAACTCTATTTCTTTGGTCTGAACTATTAATACTTATGATAACAACAGAGATTCTTCAATGATAAATCCTCGCCGTTAATGGTTGAAATATTGCCCAAACGGCGCTAAACAATAACTCACTCACTCAATGATAAATGCACAAGTTTATTATTTACATAGATAAGAATTTTAAATACAATATCTGAAGTAATTACATATATAATGTGAAACGTAAATATCATTGTAAATTTTGTCAGAAGTGAAAACAGAAATAATTTGACTTAAATTCTCTTTGGTCTTGAATTTACGAAGTAAATAGTACAAGCAGTAAAAACCACAAACACTCGATCTGGATTGTTGAAGCACTGAGGTATTATGTACAATATGCGTGGCATGTAGTTTCATAAAATTAACAAAATTGTTACCATAATATGCAGGAACATGTCCATATGTATCAAAGAATTCTCCTTGATTGTTTTTAAAATAAAATGCCAACCAGTGTTGACCAACAGACTTGGAAGAGTCTGTGTTCACAATACAACCCCATTCACTATTACGAATAGGTTTTATATGCTTTAACTCATCTCTTGCATAGACTCCAATGATACAGTTTCGAAGAGATGGATCGTCCTGTATAGCACATTTAAGCTGATTAGTATTCATGATTTTTTTTTTATTTAATGAAAACGTTTCTAAACTGATCCACTTCCAGAAGAGATGGTGACTGTGAGAGCACAATAACATTCAGAGTAGAGGTCAGTGCTGTTTTGAATTGAACTTCTAGTCTCATATTTCCTGATTTTATCAAGTTGAGGTAACTATCCTCCATTGAGAGCGGTTCTAGGTTGAATACAAAGAGGGCATTGCCTTTCTGAAACTCTGTTCTTCCAAGATTGTTACCTCGGTTTTCCTTCCAGGTATTAGTGCCTTCAAATAGGTTGACATAAGCTTCTATGTCGTCTGCTTCCACTGGATGTCCCGGGACACTGACTCCATCAATATAGAGTCCAATGGTTTTAATGTTCTCGCCTTGAAAGTTGAATGGATTTTTAGTATAGGAACCACTGACAGCTTCCCCACTGACAAAACCAACCACAACACAAGTGGGACATCGGTCTTGAAATAGATTATCCAGGGTGTAAGTCATCTGTGATGCACTGATACTGACTTGACGGAGTTCTGTTTTCATGTAAGGATATAATGCATTATTTTTTTCAAACTGTTTGGCATGAGCTAGTACCAAAGCGTTATTCATTTTCAATTTACAGACTTTCAGGTACACATCCTGTAAATCTATTTTGTACTCTTTATCACTTTCACCTGACATTAAGGCAAAAGAGGGACTGGTTCTGAAAAGTTTGATACTAATTTCGATGCCATTGACCAAGTGTCGATTTAAACTAAATATATCTTCCATCAGGGGTCCTGACATGGTGAGAATCCTGCTTTGTTCGATGAATGGTCCACGATTTATCAAACCATCATTTCCTCCTGCATAAGGATCTGCGGAATCAAAGTCATCTGTAGAGTCTTTATAAAACAGTTGTGAAGTGAGCTGACTGTTTTTAGCATCCTCACCATAACCAAGTAATGTTTGAGTGATGGCTTTGTATGGATAACCACCATTGCTGGAGCTGACAAGCTGACCTTGAAGATAGACTGAAATTTGAGACCAGAGAGATTGCAGAAGTAGGTTGACAGGAGCTACCTTTTCATTTTCTAATAGACTGCTTCCATCTTTGTGAGTAATCTTCAACTTAACATGGAGACGCGTACGTTTCAGATCGACATAGTCACTTCCTCCATTGGAGATGAGAAATTCCACTGGACTACCATCGGTGATAACAGAAAGTGGTCGAACATCCACGTAATAGTGTTGCATTATACTTGTTTGGTAAGGAGGCATTTGAAACAGGTCTAAACTTGAAGGTAAGGCTTCAGTAAAATCTTTTTCACTTAGCAAAGACATTGTTAATCAACAAATATGTCTTTGGTACTAACAGCAGGTGTGTTCTTAAATTGGAGCGATGATCCTTGCGTCTTTCCTTCACGACGTACTTTCTTAGTTGTGATAATCTTGTCTCCAGATTTTCTTTTTGTAGCTTTAGTTCTCTTCTGAGCTGCCTCTGCCCGTTCTGTAACATCCTTGTTATGTGAAGACACTTTATTTGATCTATTATTATTCTGTCCTTTGTGATTAAGTGGATCTTTGCGTGACATTAGTAATAAATGTCGTCTTGGTTTATCTGTCGGATGTAATTTCTGTTTTGTTCGATGTTCAAAAAAATCGATAAACTTTTTGGGATCGGGAATGTATAACATTCGTTCCATGATCAATCCAGGAAAGGATAATGTCGTAGGAGTAGTGTCACATACGAAGATCCCTTTAGAAATGAGCTTGAAACAGATGATGCAGATTTAATATAGATTTCTATGAAGCTTTGATCTTTCACAATCACTGGTACAAACCACAATGGATTGAAGTTGTAACACAGACCTCCTTCTTTTAGATTTACCCGTCTCAACAATGGGACAAAGCTGTCACCTGCTTGAGAACTATCACACAGATTGCATAATATGTCTAGTCTAGCATTGGTTACATTTTTTAGTTGAATTTCATCAAAATTCAATTCTACCAAAGCCACTAACCACACTCCCTCCAGTGACAGTGACTGATATAAATTTAGACGAAAATGGTAAGGATTGTTGTCTGGAAAATATGATTGAGAGTCCGAGCTGCTAAACACAAAGTACTTGTCCATATTGTTGGGTTGTTTTTTTTAATTAATTAATTTATTTATTTATTGTTTTACACCCGTTTTATGTCCTTTTCCTGTACCCAGGAATCAAATTTCGGAGGCCATCCTGTCCAGCGTACCAAAACATATAATTTTCCCTTTTCTTTCTTTCTCTTTAGGACTTTTTCAATGTTCCAGACTTGATCTAAATCTTTATCAACCTTCTGAAGTTCCTGTTCATAAAACCGTCCTTTTAACACTTCGTCTTGAAAATCTTTCAATGTGTAAAGAGGAATTCCTTGACGTTTTGATCGAGCAGCAATTTTAAATAGTTCTTCTGTCCACTTCAAGTTGTGTTCTCGGCTGAAAGTTTTTTTCAAATAGTTGATCCTGATCAAATCTCCTACTTTATAATTAAATTTATGAAAAAATTTCTTTCTCTGATTAATGCGTTTTGCTGTTGGTTTTATGTACAAATGATGCCATATCTCTAATTCATTTGACTTATTTACTTCCTGCGGAGCCCAATTTCCCAAAGAAGTGTGAATTGTATTGTTATAATTGGAAACTAATTGAGAAAGCATGTCTATGTATGTGGTGGAATTGTTGTGTGTCATATACCTTGTTAACATTGACCTTAATGTCCGTATGACTCTTTCTGCATAGTTGGCTTTAATGTCTTCATTTTGGGTCACGATAAGTTTTATGTCTTTCGTTTTTAAAAAAAATTTAAAACTTCCTTCAAATTCCTTTCCTTTATCAACCCTAATCTTTTTGGGAATTCGTCCCTGTCCAAAGATATGTTTTAGACCTTGAACTACAGTGTCCGGCTTTTTGTTTTTTAGAGGCTCTACCCACAGATATCTTGATAAAATATCAATGGCTATGAGAAGATAACGTGTTCCGTTATTAGCAGTATTAGCATAGCGTCCGACATCTGCTAAATCAATGTCCCACATTTCATCTATCTCATTCACACGTACACGCAGTCTCGGAAATTGTCTTTTTACTGGTCTGTGCAATGTATAAGCATCTTTTCTTGATAGGAATTCTTTGACTTGTTTAAGACTATAATTTTTCTTATTACGTTTCAATGTTTTTTGTAATTTTTCAGGACCTTGATATGAACCAGGATTCTTTGGATCAAAATAGTATTCTTCCAGGTCTTTAAAGGAAGGTGACTTCTTGCTTGTCATCTTAACAAATAATGAAAAGAAAACACTTTGTGCAAAGTTTTTATACAATAAAGAAATAAATTGTACATATAATGTCAAAAATAACATCACTTTTATCACATGTTAAGTTGGATTTCTAAGCACAAGAACTTTGTGATATGTTGTTTTAAATTATCTCTCCATACATCAGTCTTAAAGTTAACATTTCTAAAGTCTGAGCATTGATACTGACAAATCAGAGAGAAATTACTCATGTCACTCAAACGTGGATCAGCTCGAACAGTGTCTTTCCACCAACTGATAACTTTATCTTCGTTTAGTTCCTTCCATGCTATGTCAATGTATCTTGACACGATTTCTTCTCTTGTCAGTGTAGTACAGGTATGCATCATTTCAGCTTCATTGTCGAAAACACATCCTAAGCAAAGTTCAGTCTTCAGTTTTTGAACAATTTTACTCAAGTGAAATGCATAACTTAATGTTAACATTTTCTCGAGTATCTTTCTTCTTGATTCCATCTCAATCTCGTCAACAGCAATTGACATGATTTTCTTTATTATTATTCTTCTAGCACAGAAAGGGGGGTCACAAAAGGTTGACTTTGCATCTTCCACACACAGAGCGCGATCTTTGAACCAGTCGTTGGATTTGTAGACAACCGTTTCACTCAGGCCTAGATCTGATGGGATGATATATTTCCAGGTGTAGAACGCTGTCTTGGACATTATTGATTGCCTGAATAAACACAATACAATAATTATCATAACATTTTATAGAGTTTTCACATTCAACCTAATAAGGTGTTGTATTATTAACTTCAATATAGAATTTAAATCAAAGTTTTACATAAAATTTAATCAAAGTCATGAGATGATTGATTTGTCTCTTTAAAATAATGTTAAAATAAAAAAAAAAAATTGCTCACATTTATTGATGGTGCCACTTGAATCCATAGGGTAAACTGGAAATACCATCTCCAAGGATAAAACGTTTGTCATCCAATGCTGACAAAGCTACTTTTGAGGTTTTAACTGTATAAAGGTCATTGTTGTAACTTCTTATCAAATTGTATGTGGCCCATGTCTTCTTATGACTAAAGAGACAGTCTTTGAACATCTGATGACTTAAATGCTTCTTCACAAAAGACTTTTTGATACCTTTAGCTTTCTTTTTTATTTGTTTATCACTTGGGAGATCTATTTCAAAAATGTAACTGTAGTTTTTTGCTTTCAAGCCACAAAATTCATAAATAATTCTACCACGAGCTTCGTCTGTTAGAAGTCCTAAAGCTTTGTGCCGTTCCATTGAGTAAAGTGTATGATCTTTAGGGTAGTTTGATGTGTCAAAGAGTTCTAATTTTGTTGACATAAATTCATAGGGATCACGGAGTGATGTCCCTTTAGGAGCTGTAATTTGATAGAATACGCTATCAGTGTCTGTCATCAATAAATGAAGATTTTTACCATATTCTTTTAACATAATGTCATAATGAAACGAATATAGAATGTGCTTTGCGTGCTCGAGTATAGTGAAGCCGACTGAGACGGGTTGGTCCAATGTAACTGTAATTTTATCCATCTGAATTGCAACAAGATCTTCAGAAAAAATTTTGAAACTATTGAAATTTGTTTTGCTTGCGTATTTTCGCAGTTTCTTTATCGATGTGACAAGCTCTACTCTTTTGTAGCGACGAACATCTTGAAGATGCTTTCCATAGTTCGCATTGGTACAAAGTTTCCAAAAATCTTTAGAAAATTCATCTTTCGCTTCTTTGCGTCTCTCAGTATTAAAATCGATAAATGGTTTCATCCATCGAGATTGACTGAATTTCAAAACACGATGAATTTTAGTCATCTTGAGACCTAAATGCATGTAGAACTTGAGGGTATTAAAATGAACAACATAATTTTTCTTATCATTGAGTGTTGTAAATAATTTCTCTCCTGATGGATACTGTCGTTTAAATCCAGCTTTTTTAAGCATTCTTTTGTGGTGAGGAGAAAAGTCTTTGTATGGAATACTCTCTCTATGTGGAGCGAGTGGTAAACTGGCATGAAGTTGATGTAATTCTGGGGGATACAACAAATCAACCTCTAAGATATAACCATCTGATCCTTCAGTGTCTACATTACCCCAATCTATTTGTTTTATGTCATGTTCTGACATAAACTCAAATTTACCAAGTGGTAAAGGCATTGACATGGCTGTTCCATACAAATTATTTACATCAAAATACATCAAATAAGACTCGGCTTTTGTAGCATCATAACTTTGCATAAACTTGTTATTACTTTTTCCATAACGACGTCCAATTTGTGCTACACCACCTCTTATATTTGCTTCCATCATGAGGTATTGATTTAAATCCTGCATTAGGTCAATTTGAACACCAGTCATCTTTAAACAGGCCTCCATGGCCATGCCTGGTAGAGAATAGAAGTGGAAAGGATCTAAACCATAAGATTCCCGACACATGGTGCGAAAAGCTTCCATGACATCTGCTAAAATCAAGGTGTCAACCGAAACATATAGTTCCATAAAGTCTCTGATTGACTCACAGTTAAATGTATCCCATATGTGTTTAGCAAAGGAATATTCTTTTTCTGTGATCGTATCTTCTGTTAGTGAAGAGTAAAACTTATCTCGGGATGGAAAAGTAGATTCATTTAACTTATCAAAACTATCAACATACTCGTAAAAAAATGGTAATTTTCTTGTAAGGATATCTACGTGATCTGTAAAGTGACTGGCTAAATGTTTAAAATTACCTTTCCCTTTAATTCTCAGATTATCTGTCAATGTTTCCAATGATGCAGACAAAAATTTGTATGAATCTAGAAATAGGAGATCATCGATACGGAACATAAGGAAGTGTTCACTGTTGTGAGGTATGCAACTTAATTTTCGATCGGAGAATGTTTCAGCTGCCTGTAGCAAAAGATGGTTGTCATAGCGGGAAGCATTATGAAGGATAACTGGTATCTGGGTGCATTCTTTGTAATTTATGTTACATGTATCATGAGTCAGACCTCTAAATGTACCTAAAATATGATCATGATCTAATGCAGTTTTCTGACCATCCTTTATCTCTTTCTTACAAATGTAACATGATTTTGTTTGCTTTATTTTTAATCTATCTGCATCAGTGATTTTCATTGGAACTTTTTTTTTCAAAATTTCTTTTATTTCTTCGTAATCTCGTAAAAGGTTTTCCATTAAATGCTGTGAAGCATTCTCACCACTGTACACCTTTAGGGGTTTTGTATATTTGTCTACACGAGAGATAACCTTATATGAATAACCACAAGGGATGTGTTTTTGTACACGTTGAATCTTTAATTTTTTTGTATCATTTTGCACTTCTGTACATGGTTCTAATATTGTTTCTAAATCTGCATATATAACAAAAGGAATGTGTACTGTATGAATTAATTTTCCGTGATCAAAAGTACGTTTAGCTTTTTCAGGTTTGGGCATTCTAACAGTTTGTGCCTTGTGGAAACAGTAAGGTTTGTGATCCTCTAATCTTTCTTCAGAAGAATAGCCCCATAGACATTTTCTACACACAAATTTTGTATGGTCACCTTTCTTTCTATACAGGAGACCACTCATACTTGTAATGAGGCAATAATGAGATAGAGAAAATTTAGTATCTACTATATCTTCCTCATCTTCGATATCTTCTTCCTCTGTATCGGATGTTAAAAATAACAGGTCAATGTGCCTCTCTGAAGCGACACCTGTGTTTTCACTTACTTTCAGGGGGAAAATTGTCTTATCTTCATAACCAAAAACATTTATAGCTAAATTATTCACTCGTTCGAATCGATTTATGTCCTTCAATGACATTGGAAATGAAAACCCATTCACATCTATTTCATCTGTGTATTGTTCATACTCCATTGGCAAATCTTTCCATTTGTTTGGTGAAGGATACAAATGAGCTAGAACACAATAGAGGAAACATTTGTCATCTTCTAAATTGCGGATATTTAAAATACTCCGTTTATTAGTTAGTTCTGTTGGTAATGGTAAATATGAAGATCCCTTAAATGGTTGAAATTTGATAATTGAAACTTTCAGATTAAGTACCTCCTCGAAATTTAGATTTGATGCATCACCTTCATAGTTGTCAATTTTTCTAAATAAATCATTGATGTTCTTGGTGTACTGGTAGTCAAGATCATCAGTTTCAGTAGCAGCTAGCATTTTATTTATGAAGTAAGGTTCAGTGTATGATTTTTTACCATCTGATCCAATTTTGCTGAACCTGACATGGAAATTCAAAGACCATTTTATAGATTTCTTTTTTTCAATTTGTAACCTGAGGACATTTATGACATCAGGCAAGTATTTTATGAGAAAAAACATTGGATCATATCCTTCTTCACCTTTAGGTACATAGTCATATTCTATCACATCACCCTTCATAGCCTGACGCGAAGGGCCCCGAGTAGAGATTCCTTGAGAATTCTTTTGATTTTTTCTTTTTCTTTTAGTTTTTGATTCATTTAAATTTACTTTTTCTGATTTGTTTGAGTCATCAGTATCTTTTTGAGTATCACTATTGCTTCTATGATCTGCTCCACTACCTGTTTGGACATTTTTAGGTCTACAGGAATGTATATGCTTTGAATATTCTTTAACTGTAGAAAATGATTTGGAACAGGTTAAACACGTAAACGTGTCAGTGGATTTAGGTTTCTTGATTTCATTTTTACAAGTTGGATTTTTACATGATAAAACATGAGCTTTATAGTGACTGAATTTTGAAAACTTGCTGTTACAATTGTGACACAATAGTCTATGTCTATCATGCACATGGAAAATTTTCATGTGCTCACTCAAATAATCCTTTCTTTTAAAAGTTTTTGAACATTCCTTGCACTGATAGTTTTGCTTTTTAATACCACAATTTCTTTTGTGTCTTAAAAGGTTTGATTTATATCCATATGATTTGAAACAGATCTCACAAGTGTACACAGGAATTGTTGTCTTTTGAGACATGGTGATAGATAATTTAACAAGACTTTTATACAGTTATTAATATTTAAATGAATAAATAAATTTTTAAAAAAACACCCTTGGAGAAGCAATTTGAGTATCTGTAAAATAGAAAATATAAATTACTCACAAAATTAAATAATTATAAAAAAAGAAATAATTACTGCTGTATATTTGAGATTATCTAATTTTTAGGATTAACATTCTATCAATATCAATTGAGTGGAAAAAAATATCTTACCTTTTACACTTCTTGCAAGAAAGAAAGAAAAGAAACTCTGCTCCTACTTGTCTCCTCAAGATATTACTATGCTAGTGAATTGTCCTGTGGCTTTCCTATTTATAGGATTCTATTTTTGTTCTGTTTTTTGTTTTATTACTTCGTGGTTTGTCTGACAACTTATGATAAATTCTTTATTGTGTTGTTTATTACTTGGTCACAAAGCATAAAAGTATATATGAAATATAATTGTTTAAATGAAAACTTCATTTTAGTTTGAAAAAATAAAATAAAAATGTTATAAGTGACCGAGTTGTAACTCAAGATTACATGTAAACAGCTAGTCCTCTGGGCAGTTATGTGACCTCAACATTGACCTATACTCCCTCTAAAGATGAGAAATGTCTTGTTATAAGCAATTGTTGACACTTGACTGATGAGGTATTCTGACACTGACCTTATTTTTTTTTATGTACGGTTCAGTAGTCGCATTATTAAGATAGTAGTTGGAATTTTCTTTCTTTTGGTTTGTTTGTTTTCTTCTTTATAATAAACAAATAAATAACAAAACATTACATTAAAAAAATTACATTTGAAACTTTATGATTAAAAAATAAAATTAAAACTTAAATTTATTTTAAATTCTTCACTTTTTTTTTCAATATGTCAATATTGTCAATGGTCAGTTCTGACGTGATGAGATAGTCATGATACGACACCCACTTCCCCTCCCCCTCCCCCTCTCCCTCCCCCTCTCCCTCTCCAAACTGCCCCCCTTCTCCAACAAGAAACTTGACATGCATGACTGCCTCTGTCTCTCTTTCTCTCTCTCTCGTTTATAACATACGATGGTTACTCGGTTTAGAGGTAGCACACACGTCTCCCTCCTTTTTTCCACAGTCCTCTCGACCGGATTTATTTTTAAGAGGTCGTTCAAAGTCATCCGGTCAGATGACCGGATTTTTGTTTTTGTTTATATTTATAATTTGTTATCCGGCTGTGTGACCGGATTCTGTAACTGCGATCCGGCCGTGTGACCGGATTTGTGACCGGATAATGAAATCCGGTCACATGGCCGGATTTTGAAGCTAGCATTTATATACTACTGTGAATTTTTAAACAATACCCTTTGGAGTTGTTTTTTTGTTATAGGCTTAAGACTGTTGTAGCACAAAAATTGATTTGGAACTGGTGTCGAATGGCATTAAATCCAAAAGATCTCGGCACTACGGCAGTCATAAGCCAATGTTATATTTTAGCACTTTTGATCAACCTGGCCTATCTGCGTGTCCGAAGTATGCTATATGTTCAATTTTAAAATAGTAAATCTCTTAGATAAAAGTCATCTGTAGTTAAACCCAAAATAAATGAGTTAATATTTTTAAAAACGTTTTTGTTTTTCGGATCACTTAATCGCAAGATCATATGCATTGAAAACGCTGCTTGTGGTTGTAATGGACACAACAACACCCACCTCATCAACACACTCGAGGTTGAGGACATGCTTTACAGAGTTAGATGTAAAAATGGTAACTGATTTTTTTAAATAACGGAAAACATGACTACCATTGTATGTGATCTATGGCTACGATAGTATATGATCCATTGAAAAAAATGATAGAAATCATTCAGCGGATTTCTATTGAATTGCTGATATTTCCAAAGAAATTTTCATCAAACCAGTGAAAATCTGCTGAATAATTCCTATAAATTTTTTTCTAGTGATCAATGTAGTCAAGGTTATGAATGTTCTGAAATTCTATATGTTTGAGTCAACTGGAAGTAGTTTTGTTTTGTCACTAATGTCCCACTTTTGACTTTACTTTATTTTTTACAGCAATTAAAATTTTGTTGGTTTGTAATCTATCTTTGTTTGTACGTACTGTCAAAAAAATATTTGCATCCAAAAATGTTTTAGGGGGTCTAACATTCGACGAATGGGTTTGCTTTGCAAATGCCAACATCGTTGCAAAATGTGAACAATCAAATAATTGTTTTTAAGCTGCACGGTTGACAACAATTTTGATATTTATTAACTAAACCATATTTCCAAGGAGATATCGGATGCATGTTTTTTTAAAGTGATATGTCCGTGATGTGCTAGTGCTTTCTTGTGTAAATAAGAACCAGAATAATCAATGTTCATTTAAAATTGAAGGGACATAGATCATATCGCTTCTCACCAAACGTATATAGATAATAGATTATCGAAGACGTACTTCGAAACGCACACCAATTCGAAACCGAGGCATTATATTTCTATACAATATGATTTACAAACAAAAAACTTTACATCTGAGTCAGACCCCTAATAAATATATGAAGAATTTCAACTTAGTGTCTTCTGATGTCAAATATTCACTCCAAAAAGTAATACAACACTCAGATAGGTAAGCTGTGAAAAGAGAGTGGTTACCCCACCGTCGCATATGGCACAGACATTTCCGTAATCAACTTAAAGATTATATATATTGTGCTAGAACACCTCTGTTGTCACATTGACACAAGGCAGATTTATTAGGCCAAATTAAAAAAAGTGTTGTGGTTCCGATTACCCGACCTTGACTACAACATACGTGCAGACCCTAATTTTTTTTATTATCATAATGAAAAACAAACCACCCAAACATTGTATCATCAACTGCATCTGAAAACTTGAGCACAACATTTACTATTTTTTTACAAATTCCAACTAATACAGGCTGTTAAAAACCTATCATGTGGTAATTTGTTTAAAAGAGCTCATACAAATTATCACAGGATAGGTTTTCAACAGCACAAGGTGGTCACAGTTT
>JAULCD010179783.1:0-10802 GCA_032361085.1 Calliostoma canaliculatum
TAAAAGAGGTCACAGAATAATTTTTCAACAGTACAAGAAAGTCACAGTTTTAAATGTAATGAATTCTAATCAGCCCTTTAAGAGTTAAGAATCAAACAAACTTCTTTTGAATAATAATTTTTTTTGGTTTTTCTACTCTTTAACAATATATACATGACAACACATTTGCCATGGTTAGTTATATTTCCATTTTCCCAATGTAATTTAAGAAGAATTAAAAATGCTGTTTTTTTAAAAGGTTTTAAACACAAATGTTGCATCTTTTTTACTAATTTATAAATTATACGTTTTAATTCAATGGTTTATAAAATAATTTACAGTTAACCCTTGCAGTGCTGAATTGATTTCAGTTTGCTAAAACTAGGACCACCCTTACTGTTAAAAACCTATCTTGTGGTCATTTGTTTAACAGAGCTCCTTATAGAAGCTCTGTTAAACAAATAACCACAAGGTAGCTTTTTAACATCCTGGTAAGTTTTAACAGTTAAGTTAGAAGGTTTTCCACTAAACTCGACAAATGATGTTAATATGATTTTAAGAGTTAAACAAACTATATCTCCTTTTATTTTATAGGACAATCATGAAGCCAGCTTCAGATTTTAAATCATTCTTTCAAATTGTTGACAATTCGGGTAAATAAATACAAAGAAAACACAAGACCTTTTAATTGTGATCTTGTTTTTCGATTTGTTTCAAGTTGTGTTTGTTCATCATCGACTCGCAATGTCTCAAGATTGTAACCCCCACGTGTTTATTTGCTGGTGGTGACTTAACATGAACATTTGTTTACTTCGCAGGTGTTCTTTTTACAACAGGGGCTTCCAAATCAGATTTTTGGTCCCACTTTACAAACAGATTTGATCCTTTTCATATTTAATCTCCACACTCTTCCTCTGTTGTCAGATGAGCAACCGAAGAAACCCAAGTTTTCGCCTCGCGGTGGAGAGTCGAGAGAAAGACGGTTGGACAGGGGGACGATGTTTGCAGGTACAACCACCGCCCACGACCTGCTTTGACAAGATGGTGCACAAGGTGGCTCGAGAGTTTCTGACCGATGAGCTAGACCGACAGTACTACGCTGACCGGTACAAGTGCTGCCCTCCACCATTGCTCATACCCGCCATCACACTCATCGAGGTGAGTCTCACGTCTCTTGTCATACACGTGTCGATCACGTGCTCAGATTGTCCATCATCTTCACTAAGATGGGTTCCTTGCCTCTGATTGTACCCACATTACTTCATCAAAATAAGCTTGTCACACCTTCATATACCTGCCATTTGTCATGATGACAAAAAAGTTAGGATTGGCACCTATGTTCTATGCAAAAGTTTGTTTGGCCTTATATCATTAACTCTTAATTCAACCCTGATAAAACTATTCATAAAAACCCATGTAGTATTGATTTGATTTTATTTAAAACTGAGATCATTTTGTGCTATTGAAAATCTATCCTGTGGTAAATTGTTTAAAAGAGCTCCTGAAAGGAGCTCTTTTAAACAAATTACCACTGGATAGATTTTCGAAAGCCTATCTGGGATAGATTTTAGACACTAAAATTAACAAAGGATGCCATTTATACTTCATTAGTTAATTCATTTTTGTGGTTAATTAATTTAGTGTTTTAATTTGAGATAAGAAAAACACAATATTGGCTGATATGGATATCTTTGAACATTATTTTTTTTGTCCTGGTTAATTATTTCACTGTCAGTGTGGTACCAAGGTGAACTTTAAAGTTGATCAAACCTATATGGTAAATGAAATTATTATTATTATTCAGAGCAATTCTAAGCCCTTTAACCCCTGCTGTGTTTAGCTCTTGTAAGGTTTGGTCATTTACTACCGGAAGGGTGTGGACGGGTGGGTGTTCGGAGTTTTGTGACGCACTAATGTATAAAAAGCCGACCCTCCCCGCATGCTTGTCACATTTTTAATGCTCCCCCCCCCCACCCCCTGAAAATACAGCATTTTTTTCATGGCCCTCTCCAAAGATATGTATTTTGTTTCATGACCCTTCCAGCAAGAGTGTCCTATTTTTTTCCTCCAACATTCCTCCTCCGAAATTATTTAAGGGTCTGAGTCGCCTATATAAATTAAACCTTGATCAATGAAAGCTGCAGCCTCTCAAACCAACAGTTTACAACGATTTTTGGCATTTGTAAACTGAACCCACTGACCTGGTGACATGGTTTATGATGTCGTAAATTTATGATGGCTTTGTAAAACGAGGGCCAAGAAGTTGAGATGGTAAAAATAGTGCGAACAAAGATAAGAAAATCTAATGGCCGGGGGAAACACATCAAGCCATTTAAACAGGATTACTGGAAGCCTGCACTACATAAATATCTAATCTGTGCATCAACCAAACCATTGTCGAGACTATCGGTAAAATGTTAGATGATAGCGGAGTTGTTTAAGGTTACCATACTCTGACATTTTCAACCTAATTATCAATGATATCTTTTACCCTTGTTCAGTCCAGGTTTATACAGTGTCTAACATTACTTTTTACTTTATTAATAAATTAAAAACAATTTTCGTTAATATTTTATTCGAAAAATCGGTAGACCTGATAATCTACGATTAGGAAACCTTTCATCTTAAAACCAGACCTTTATCTCTTATTAAGATTTTAGTAGAACTGTCTCGTTTGGTTGTCTCCTTTTTCAAAGACAAACAGTATTTCTTACCGTAGGTTGATAATAGGTATCGCTTCATCGGTTTATGTTTTATGTTGAGGAATCGCTTTACAGTAATCTGTTTGAAAAGAGGAAGGTAATGTGACAACGGGTACCGGTGTCAATTGCAACTGTTTAAAAATATAAGAGTAATGGATTCTTTATGAGAGCTTTTAGCCATAAAAGTAGCTTTTTCCGCTTTTTTAAAAAAAAGACAAATTTTGAAAGGTTTTATGCTCATTTGTAATTAGACTAAAACGGTAAAAGAGCCATCCTAAAAAGCTATCTTTAACCCTTACAGTGCTAATGGATTTGTTTATTTATTTGTGTTTGACCTAAACAGCTATTTTAAATCTATTCTATGGTAATTTGTGTTTAAAGAGCTCCTGCAGGAGTTCTTTTAAATAAATTTCCATAGAATAGGTTTGCAGCAAAGGAAACAAACCTTTTAAACAGATAGGGTTTAAATATCTAAAACCAGCTCTTTTAACAAATTTCCATTGGATAGTGATCGAGTGAGTTATTGCATTATTTAGTTCCACTTTGGACAATATTATATTAGTGGAGAAACCACAGAGTAGGTTTTAAACAAATGACCAAAGCTGTTTTAAACAAATTACCAAAGGTTTGATTTTCACCAGTACAAGGTCACAAATATAAAACCCCTTCACCTTAATTCAGCACTTTTAGGGTTAATGCCTATAGCTATATGTGATTTTGTACAAGTTAATTATTATAGTATTGCAGTTTGGACTAACATACTTATATTTTCAGAAGTCATAAATTTTATTCCCTATGCTAAGATGCTTTACTAAAAAATTTAAGGCGCCTTTATCCTTCAATAAAGTATGTTTTTAAAAAAACAACGTCATAATCGGTTAACATCACAATTGGCTATTACATTTATACCAATCGAGGATGGATAATTTATAGTAAATATTTTTTGTGTAAAATAATGAAGTTTAAATGACATTTTACATTCTTTTGGCATATTAGAAAAGAAATAAAGTATGCTCTACCATCATGTCCTGTCTGATAAAGTATAGTTTTGCCCTAAAATAGTATAACGTTAAAGCACTCGGATGCAGGGCAAAACTATACTTTATCAGACAACACATGATGGTAGAGCATACTTTATTTCTTAATTAGATTTATGTTATTCCTCAAATAAATATGTGTGTAGGGGAATTAAAAAACCTGGTTCCACTGAAGCGTTGCACTTCAGAGTAGCATGTTTTAGTTTATTTCAACATGTAAAAACATACTGGGATGGCGTAAATTGCGAACAATGATTATTAACCTTAAAGATCTGAACCCAACACTTGTCGATTTCAATGTCAAAACTCCAACCTAAATAGGCTGTTGAAAACTTTTCCTGTAAAAATGTGTGTAAAAGTGCTCCTATAGGAGCGCTTTTACACAAATTATTAAAGAAAAGATTTCCAACAGAACAAGGTGGTAACAGTTTTGAGTTGTAACCGCTTAGTTCAGCACTGTAATAGTTAAACAAACTTTATCATAGGTGCAGTTTTCTGGAAACTGATAATACCACATTAATTAATACTTTGGATTCGTTGACAAGATATGAAATGTCATTTTCAGTTCAAATCTAACAAAATCTAATGTGTTACTATCTTTCAATTTATATTTTTAATCTTTTTATTATTTTTAATCAATTGTACGATGTATCCGCCAATCAATATTAACCCTTACTGCTCATGTTGTAGATATATTTGGGTCTGGTTATCATGCCCAGATGGCGCATGGTTTGAGTGAGACACTAAGGCCAAAAAAAAAAATGTTGTGGTTCCCATTACATGTCTTTAAAATTTAGGGTAGGTTGGTCGGGAATTATATTTACAGTTAACCCTCGTTAATGCAGACGCCAGTAATCGGGTTCCCGCACCTTCCGGACAGACTCAAGCTGTAACCAATCTCTGTCAGTCCCTATAAATTCGTTTCAGCAAACCGTCCATTTCACTATTCGGACGTTTATAACGAAAAACGACACCGTCCGCATTGACGAGGGTTGACTGTATATCGTCTCTCCCCTCTCTTCACTTTATATCGCCTCTCCCCTTTCTTCAATTTTATATCGCATCTCCCCTCTCTTCACTTTGTATCACCTCTCCCCTCTTTTCTATTTATATTGCCTCTCCCCTCCCTTCACTTTATATCACCTCTTCCCTCTCTTCACTTTATATCACCTCTTTCTTTCTTGACTTTATATCGCGTCTCCCCTCTCTTCACTTTATATCGCCTCTCCCCTCTCTTCACTATATATCGTCTCTGCCCTGCCCTGTCTTCAGTGTACATAAAACTTTAATCTTATAGAAGTATTAAATGTGAATACTGCGCCATATAGTACAACTGTGTTAAAGTTTCTGCAAATTACCCTTGATATACGACATGTTCTTCCTTGTAAACATGACTGTTTATCACTGATTTGT
Source organism: Calliostoma canaliculatum (assembly GCA_032361085.1). Taxonomy (NCBI): domain Eukaryota; kingdom Metazoa; phylum Mollusca; class Gastropoda; order Trochida; family Calliostomatidae; genus Calliostoma; species Calliostoma canaliculatum. Next base: position 5,132 of record JAULCD010179783.1, read on the forward strand.
GTCGACTGATGGACAGCTCACACACAAAACACGTATCTTTTGATACACATGCAACCCAGACTGGTAATTACTTCTTGATCAACCGTTGACTTAAGTCCCTAGAAACTTGCGGTTTTTTTCAGTGTTACACAAAAGCTCAATAAAATGGAAATGTCATTCACTTTTATCTTCTGAAAATTTGGAAAACATGTAAATGAAGTCATCAATTACGATTTTATTCAGAAGTATTGATTATGTTGCTTAGGGCATTATGTCGTTATCTGCAGGACTTTCTCTACATGAACAATTCTTCACTCATCCATTACTGGAGGGGTCCTCCTGCCTCCTAGATCGTCATTTGTTTGCAATAATGTATCGCTGTAATCCCACTCAACCTCGGGGATTCACTCGTTTGGGAGCAAAGTATGTCATAAGCACAAGTTTGTGCAGTTGTGTCCAGTACTATCACCAGCAGTTGTGTCCACTACTATCACCAGCAGTTTGTGTTGGATGTTATGTTTGACATGACCAGTAGTATCTTCGTTTTGTAGAAAAGCAAAAAGCGGTAGACAAACTAAAACAATAAAATGTTTATGTAATTCAAGCGCGTGGTTTTATTAAAATTAAAAAGTTACAATTTAAAAAATTGCAAATTGCAAGGCTTTGCACGTGTTGTCACCGTGTGTCTGAGCTCTGTTTACTTATTTTCAGTTTGACCTTGACATATAATCTTAAATATCTGGCTGTTGTCTTTGACATTCACTCGAAACACGACTTTAAACTGGTATGTCTATGGTTTGCAGGCATCCCCCAATCACACTTTAAAAATTATTAGATTTATAAAATGGAAATTATAGCATAATGTAGAGTGTCATTTCTACCAATGACATAGTACACGAGCGACCGGCCTGTGCACTGGGTTACTGCATGTTCTCCATTTACAGCGATTTCCCTGTGAACTACTTATTCAGTTTCATAAGCATAAACTATTTTATGTTCTCTTCCGAAGAAGCAGATTGAAAAAAAATGAATAGTTCTCTTTCGAACAAGTAGAATGACAAAACAAATGAATAGTTCTGTTTCGAAGAGGCAGAATGACAAAACAAATGAATACTTTTCTTCCGAACAAGTGGAATGACAAAACAAATGAATAATTTTCTTCCGAACAAGTGGAGTGACAAAACAAATGTATAATTTTCTTCCGAACAAGTGGAATGACAAAACAAATGAATAATTTTCTTCCGAACAAGTGGAGTGACAAAACAAATGAATAATTTTCTTCCGAACAAGTGGAGTGACAAAACAAATGGATAGTTCTCTTCTGAATAGGCAGTATAACAAAACAAGTGAATAGCTCTCTTCCGAACAAGCGGTGAAACAAAACAAATGACTCTAGGACTCCCATTCACATGTAATAGTCTATCTCAGGATTCATGTCTTTCAACACCTGAAAAGTAGAAAGTCACCAGCCCATTGATTACTGAGTAAAAAAATAAAATGTGTTGTCGACACTGTGAATTTTACATGAAGGTCTTGCCTTTCATTTCTTCAATATTAAATACATAAACGTGTTGAATATATTCAAGCATTAAAAGTTACTTCTGTTTGACTTTGACAAGCAATCGTCTCAGTTGTTTGCATGAATGCTAGCTATAGCCAGTATAAACTGTCCAAGTGTTTGGAAACGACTCATGTTAAGGCAGGGTAACTAACATTAACCTTTTACATCGCTGTGTTCCCTGCCACTGTACAACAAGCCTATCATATTTTACCAACAAAGGGATCAAGCTCAACATTTGTCCATTTCGTTGTCCACATTCAATATAAATGGGCTGTTGAAAACTACCATGTCATAATTTCTTTAAAAGAGCTTATTTTAAAAGAAATTATCACAATTTTTTTCTTCATAAAAATATATCTTTTTAAAACTTATGACAGGTGGGTGTTTTTAACTGCACAGGGTAGTCATAGTTTTAAGTACCACTGAAATTCGTTTTACACTGTAAGGTTTGAGCTGAGACTCCGGTGCAGAATTAATTACCGGAACATTATTATTCAGTGACAAAAAGATGGTAACACGAACGAACGTCAAAAACGGATGTAAAACGATCTCAGCCACAATCCACATACGGATTTTGCGTTCTCCAATGTTTAGACAAGACAAGTTTATTTCAGCGGCAATCAGGATTGGCCTACGAATAGTTAATACTGAAACATTTCTTGACAGCTGCAAGCCAAACACAGTTTAACTGTCCTCTAAACTAGACAAAGTAAGTTCATGACATCAGTCCTTCTCACTTGAAACTAAGGAAGTTCATGACATCAGTACTTCTCACTTGAAACTAAGGAAGTTCGCCAAAACCACCACTGCGGCCCGTGCTGCTCATTTGGTTTTCGTTTTTGCACTTCATAAAAAAACTTTGTATAAATTTTGACACAGAACACAACACCACAGAACAGAATGTGTTGCATTTGGTAAAAGTACAAAACCTAAGTCACTTGTATTGGACAATTGCACAAAAGCTAAATATTTTCTTGTGACATTTCAGGTTCTCTTACTAGCCACAGTGACTGGTATAAAAAACAATACTATTATATTATTTTCACTAGTGCTGACAGGAGGTTTGTACGCAATACTGACAATGTATATGCTTCAAATAAAGTTAAGCAACAACTAATGTTGTGTTTTTTTTATTACTAAATCTACTTAATAAAATAATGACACAAAAGTTGTCATTATTAATATTTTATTGTTATTATTAATAACGGGTATGAACACTGTATGCCCGAATGCACGATTGAACATGACATGACAGGGACCAGATGAATCTGTTCAACTTATGTTTAAAAATTGCTTGCCACTCTTTTTCAGGAGGTCCCCAAGTTGACTCAGGTTTTGTGGAAGCACTTTCTGACGGTGAACAGGCCTACCGAAAATATCTGAAATATTGTCCTACGTACATTTCTGAGATCGGGAGATGTTGCTGGTCACGGCATATGGTTGATGTTCTTCTGAAGTTCCTGTGTCACAACTTTTGCTCAATATGGGCATTTTGATCTATAAAAAAACGTTCTGACTCAGTTGTTGCGCCAAAGTAATGACAACAGATCTTATCACCTCATTCCTATCCCGCAGCCCAGTCAGAATACCTCTCCTAAAAACAATAAGATCAGTGCAACGTCCAACACCAATGCCTACCCTTACCATCAAGCTCCGTCCCCCAAAATGATTGTGTGCAGCAATTGTACAGTTTGCGCATCATTCCTAAAAAAAACTCTACAGACAAGTGCATGGCCAGAATCTGGATTTGTCTGTGAATAGGACATTGCGCCATCTGTTGACTCTCTAATTGCGACGATGATTGGCCCAGATAAGACGAGTCTGGCGTTGCCTTGGAAACATGTTAATGCGCTACATAAGTCTTCGTTAGCGTAGACCTGCATGAAGTCTGTTGCGAATTGTCTGGGTGGAAATGCGACGCCAATGGACCTGCTGAAGGTCATTGTGAAGGGAAGAGGCAGAAGAAAATCGGTTCCTCCGGACAGGATTCAGCAAATAAATGTCCTGCCTCAGGGTTATAACTCGGTATCTGCCAGAACGGGGCCTTTCATTAAACGGGTCAGTGTCTTAGTATCGTAAAACAGCCCTTGAGGTGATACTACGGTACACTTGGGTCTGGTTAGTTTTAGCAGATTGTGCATTTCACCTTCAACAGACCCATTTTCCCCGCAATTTCTGTAGGTGTCAGATGTTGTTTCAACGTGATGAAAATTGTCTTCCATATGAGACAATTTGTGCCACCTTAATAAGAATTTTCTGGCATGGACACCTCGTGGTACTCATGCTACAACATTTTTTGCACTTTCCTTTTATGAGTTGGTGTGTTTCGGGGAAATGCATGTGATTATAATGTTTTTAAAAATAATTTCAAAGAATCATGCACACTGTTGAAGGGAAAGGCAAAATGGGTGATAAGACAATGAAGGATGATAAAATATAAAACTAAATATCCTTGTTGCTAAAGTGTCAGTGAGGAGTATATGTTACGCTAAAAATACATTTTTGAGCAGCATTTTTAGAGGTTTGTGTCATTAACAAGAGAAATTGTTTAAAGATAAAGAACTTTTTTACCACAACTTAAGCGATGTTCCAGTGTATATACTAACAACCGTTATCAAGCAAGTAGTAAACACTATTATGAATGTGGAGGTTATATACACATCCTGCAGCCAGACCAATAGTGTCACGCAACGTTGTCATATAATCAAACCAATAGCGTCACGCAACATTGTCATATAATCATACTACGTGGTCTTGCAGCCAGACCAATAGCGTCACACCACGTTGTCATATAATCAGACCAATAGCGTCACACAACGTTGTCATATAATAGGACCAATAGCGTCATATAATCAGACCAATAGCGTCATATAATCAGACCAATAGCGTCACGCAACGTTGTCATATAATCAGACCAATAGCGTCACACAACGTTGTCATATAATCAGACCAATAGCGTCAAACAACGTTGTCATATATTCAAACCAATAGCGTCACACAACGTTGTCATATAATCATACTAAGTGGTCTTGTAGCCAGACCAATAGCGTCACACCACGTTGTCATATAATCAGACCATAGGGTCAAACAACGTTGTCATATAATCAGACCAATAGCGTCACACAACGTTGTAATATAATCAGACCAATAGCGTCACACAACGTTGTCATATAATCAGACCAATAGCGTCACACCACGTTGTCATATAATCAGATCAATAGCGTCACATAACGTTGTCATATAATTAGACCAATAGCGTCACACCAAGTTGTCATATAATCAGACCAATAGCGTCACACAAGGTTGTCATATAATCAGACCAATAACGTCACGCAACGTTGTAATATAATCAGACCAATAGCGTCACACAACGTTGTCATGCAATCAGACCAATAGCGTCACACAACGTTGTCATATAACCAGACCAATAGCGTCACGCAACGTTGTCATGCAATCAGACCAATAGCGTCACGCAACGTTGTCATGCAGCCAGACCAATAGCATCACACAACGTTGTCATATAATCAGACCAATAGTGTCACACAACGTTGTCATATAATCAGACCAATAGAGTCACGCCAAGTTGTCATAAAATCAGACCAATAGCGTCGCACAACGTTGTCATATAATCAGACCAATAGCGTCACACCACGTTGTCATATAATCAGACCAATAGCGTCACACCACGTTGTCATATAATCAGACCAATAGCATCACACAACGTTATATTATAATCAGACCAATAGCGTCACACAATGTTGTCATATAATCAGACCAATAGCGTCACGCCAAGTTGTCATATAATCAGACCAATAGCGTCACACAACGTTGTCATATAATCAGACCAATAGCGTCACAACACGTTGTCATATAATCACACTACGAGGTCTTGCAGCCAGATCAATAGCGTCACACAACGTTGTCATATAATCAGACCAATAGCGTCATACAACTTTGTCATATAATTAGACCAATAGCGTCACACAACGTTGTCATATAATAGGACCAATAGCGTCACACCACGTTGTCATATAATAGGGCCAATAGCGTCACACAACGTTGTAATATAATCAGACCAATAGCGTCACACAACGTTGTCATGCAATCAGACCAATAGCGTCACACAACGTT
>JAULCD010180005.1:0-10801 GCA_032361085.1 Calliostoma canaliculatum
TTGTTTTAATACCTAGTCTGTGGTAATTTGTTAAAAAGAGCTCCTTCAGGAGCTCTTTTTAACAAATTACCACAGGACAGATTTTTAACAGCAGAAGGTGGTCACAGTTTGAAATCTATTTACCCTATTCAGCATTGTAAGGGTTAAGTCAGTAAAACACTTTATGAACCACTGTTTTGTTTCAGAAGCAAAGCAATCTTAACACAAAGACTGGATAATAGACCAGCCACATACAACACCACTGGAATGGAACGAGATGGCATAATCTAACTAATAACATACACACCTGGCAGTACATATCCTGTCACAAGAGTTTTAAATGTGAATTTCTGTGTATGTATACATCACCGTGAACATACTCACACACAGACGTCTTATGAACGGGACAGTTACTGTGGATTGTTGTAATTTAGTACAGACCTACAAAAGCTGTTTTTGTCACTCGTGTTTTAGTGAATACGTTGGAGCAGGTATGGCTGTACAGTGGCAGAAGATATATCCGTGGTTACTACAAGGATTGGAAGTAGTGTTTTTGTTGTGTCTGGAACAAACATTTTGGAATATGGTTCTTTCCGAAAATGAATCTTGATGGAACTTTATCATAATAAAAATGCAAATACTAGAACACACAGCGTAACATCACTGTCGTTTCTATTTATTATCCCCGCAAAAGGATATTGAAACGGATTCCGTCCGTCCATTATTTCGTCCATCTGTCAATGTTCCTGGCCGGAGCAGAATGTTTAGCTGTTCACTATATTCTCACGAAATTGTGTAAATACATTAAGCAAGTTGTGCACTAGTGCTTTATGCCGTGATACAATTTTTTTTAAATGTAATTTTTGAGGCGGAAAATTAAATAAATTTGTCTTCTTGTTCAATTGTTCCTCTCGATTTCTAATAAAGAAGTCAAGATAAGAGGGAGAAGAAAGCATAAACATCCCGGTGAGACTTTACACTAGTATGTTATTGTGTTGTTATTTGTGTGTACCTTATCTCTCATGTAATTTCTTTCCACGATTTGACAGGTGTTGACCATTAAAGTGCTGAGCCTAATGTTTGTTCTTTTTCATTGTGAAGTAAGCTTACAGGGGCTCTTTTAAACAAATTAGAACATGATATGTTTTTAACAGCACAATGTGGTCACAGTTTTGAAATCTACTTAACCCTATTCAGCACTGTAACTGTGTCAGCACATACAAATAAGTGACATTACTTGACACGAATGTGAACACACTTAAGAGGTCAATATTTACGAAATCCTTTAATGATATAAACCTACTGTTAAAAAGGCAAGTTTTTTATTAACAAAAGTAACCTGCTGGTAAACGATCACTTTACAATGATATAAGCGGAATCGCATGTAAATAATGTGTGTGGACTTTTAAAAGTCCTAAAAAACTATCCGTAGCTAAGCTCAACCTCAGTGAATATTTCTTTACGATCATTGAACCAAACAACATTCTTTTTTCAGTTAGGATTGATTGTTGTCTCTTTCTAGTGTACACGTTTTATTTATCCAATGATTTTGTTTCATGATGTGATAATTGTATTCGAAGATTGACAAAGAAAATTAATGTTATTCCTTCAGACGTTTACGTTTATAGTTTATGAACAGGACAAACGTAAACGCAATTCAAAAGCCAATCCTTGAATCAAATAAACGTATGTTGTTTGTTTGTTATATTCATGTTTTATCTCCACAAATATGAACTTTGACAATCTGTGTGACATGTGCGTGTATGGCGAGTGCGACTGGTAAGTGAGAACACGTCTTCGGACATCTTCACCACTTGTCACTAATCTATACATGCAAATATCGTATCTTCAATGTCTTTATGTCAAACATAATCGGTCTTAACAGATGATTAATAAAATCATTGTATTGCGTTGACGTTTTTAATTGTTCTTCATATTTGACATCGACAGAAGATATATTTTCTGTTGGCATTTTAGAAGTGGGCAGTGGAAGTAAAAGAAGATAAATATAAAATAGACAACAACTTCTTTACCTCTCTGCGCAATGACAACGTTGTTATCAATATTATATTTCGGTTCTAGTAAAGTATTTTATCTTTATTTTAAATTTAGCATCGGATTTTTGAGTGTTTTACCCAATAATATGTAGCACTGTATTTTGCTTTATTGTATCACGTTTACCAAATTAAGGTCCCACAAGACGTACTGGATTAAAGTAATACACAACTGAACGAATATATAGGATAATCAAACTTACAATTTATTGTATTAAGATCTTGACAAATTAACAGTGTGAAACTAAATATCACATAGGATTTGTACATGGATATATGTATATAGGTTGCTGCTGCTGCTATTGCTGCTACTGCTGTTATTCCTGCTGCTGCTGCTGCTGCTGTTGTTGTTGTTGTTTTTGTTTCTCAAATGTGTGCTATGCTATTCAAATGCATATTTTGTGAGTCTGTGTTCCTCTTTCTGCATTAGTAAGCGGAAACTTGACCGTCTGCTCTGGAATCTGACCCAGACCACAATACACTGCTGCCAGTTCTACTTCCGGTGTTCCACCAGTTCCCACGCGTGATGACCTGACCTCTGCCAAACATTGACCTCTGATAACCTTTGACGGCCGGTCCTGTGATTGGATGACCCATTCCCTGTAGTTTCTGACTGACCTCATCAGGTATTCCTTCTTCCACAAAAATTTCTGGAGACATCCTGCGGTTTTATAAATTAAAATTAGTTGTTTTATAGACTTAATACTAACTGTGATAACATAGCCGGAATGATAGAAACTATTTTGAAATAAAAATAAAAACACATTTCATATTTTACACATGCACAGTGTAGACATAACACGCCTAATCTGTGAAACACTTTACACAATAATAGATAAGTGTACTATAAAGTAAAAAATAATAATATAAAGAAAACAAATTAAACAGGAAAACCGATCATCAATATACCCCGCAATGGTAAAATATAAAAGAAAACATTTAACGTGCTTTTACGAGTTCTGCTCCAGAAACACGTTTTTGAGACAAAGTCCAAAGAGTTTCGATGAAAACTGAGAAAAATAAAAATCACAAAATTCCTAAAACAGCGCCTTATTAATCTATCTGCAAAATTATGACAGTTTTGTAATACGGTTATAAAACCACTAAAACTCAATCCTACAAGCTATTTACCCGTATGCTGTCCCGATGAGAAAGCGAGGCTGGTCGAGGGCCTGTTGTGGATCCATCTGGAACTCCAACATATTGAGTAGTACTTGCACGTGACCCTGGGGTTGCATGTACCCTCCCATCACACCCAGACTAGCCAGCAGGTCACCTGAAACATAAAGGGGACACATGCAGTACAGATCACACCTAGACTAGCTAGCAGGTCACCTAAAAACATAGACGGGATACAATGGCAAATTTAACATCGTTTGCATGTCACGGTGACCTTTTGAGCACTCCGCGCATCAGACCGATGTAAAGGTTTGACCACACACTTGCCCACGTTCTTTTTTACGCTCTTTGAGTACGACAAAGCTATATTTTATTGACACAGACTGCTTTTCATTTTCTTTCACACGGGGATTAAAGTATTGAAAGTAAGAAAATCATTATCCTCAAACTTTGTTTTGTGCATACATAAATTATTTTTTAGAAAATGTAAAAATGTAAAGGTCAAAATCTACGTCCAACCATAAGATTATTGTATGCGATATCCTTATCGATCAGTTTGAGTTTTACATGGATGGTCACGTATATCGAAACTATTTACATACATTTTATGTATTTGCCACTTTTTTTAGAAATATTCTGTACATAAACACATCGAGGAATTATTCTGACAGCCAGACTAACATGATGTTTCGGCGATGCACAACGAGTCTTGCACCTCACTGAATGTGTCGATCGATTATATCTACATTCGTTGGATGTTTTACTTTTATATTGACCTTTATTTATTGTTACGGCTATAATGGCAGAAATATTCATAATAATGAGTTAATATAGCGCCTCATACTGATTAGACAAAAAAAAATTGACACACCTATACTTACAAAAATATTAGATCCGGCACGAGTGCAATACGGAATGACGAGTGCAAAACCGAGTAGGCTTGACGCTCGCCGTATTGCACTCCTACCACTATCCTTAGATGGGTGTGCAATATTATGTAATAATATATAACAAAATTGATTATTCCTCACATACGCTAACAATCAGTCAGCAGATTGTATTATATGCCTCACAAACAGGTCTCACGTTGATGTTCCATTTACACGCCATAAACCTAGCACATGCGTCTCAGCGTGATAGGTTACCCGTGTCAAGGCTTGGTACCTGAGTCACATTTAGGCACGCATATGCTATGTTTTGAATTCAGTTACCGCATTAGTATTTCCGTTTTGCCGATTAGTTTGTTTGTAGCGCTTATATGGGCATGTAATTCATGTGAAAATAAAAACAAACGAAACAAAACAATTTTGCTCGTCCACTTGGTGTTTGGGGAGGAAGGCACTTACACATATGTGTTTAAGCACCTGTCTCTATGTGTCTTATAAGGCAACTATATTTATATGTGGTAAAACACCTGTCTCTATATGTGTTATGGGACATTAGTATTAGATATGGTAGAGCACCTGACTCTATATGTGTTTTAGGGCATTACTATTAGATGTGATAGGTATTATTTGGAATTACTATCAGATGTGTTTAGGGCACCTGTCTCTGTGTGTGATGAGGCATCAATGTTTAGATGTGGTAAGGCACCTGTCTATGTGTTGTGGGACACTTTATTTTGAGGTTGAGCACCTGTATCTATGTGTTCAAATGTGTAGAAGGACATCTGTGTCAATTGTGGAGGGGCACTTACAAATTGATCTTTTTCCATGTTTAGTAGGACACACCTGAATATAGGTGTGCTCACACGCCTGTTTGGATCAGCTTACCTGTCTCACTTGATGTGACCATACAGGGAATGATCGTGTGGTAGGGCCTCTTCCCTGCACCCACACAGTTTGGATGACCAGGCTCATATGAGAATCCTTTGCCACGATTCTACAATTCATGAAAAAAAGTTTAAGAAATTGTACACAACCCCTTCTGTTTGACAATAACAAAGTGGCATATTAAATATTTGTACAGTATATTAAATTTGATCAAACTGTATTTTAAAGCAATTTAAAAAGGAAAGAATGACCATTAATTGATTGGGGGTAATGACTACTTTTCTCTTAACGCTACAGCCAAGGTATTAGGTTTCACTGTCTAGGCATCTCTAGACCATGGCACGTTTGATTTGGCAGTGAGAAACAAATGCCATTGCCATTTTCTTTCTGAGGCTCATTCGTTTGATTTGCACAGTGTGTTGTATTTTTTACATACGATGTTGGTAAAAGAATAGCTGTAAATATGCCTTTACGCAAAAGCAAAAAAAGTTTCAAAATTAGGTTCAAATGATGAAAATGTGGATGGCAATACCCATGAGGCAACAGATAGGCAAACAAACACAATTTGTTGTTAATTTAATAATTTGCATACTTCCGTTTTGCTAATCAGTTCGAAAAATTAACCGTTAAGTGTAAATAATAAAACTGTGTCGTTACAAAATGGGCTTTCCTACATGTAGCGTAAATCCGCATCCCTCTGGAACAAGAGCTGTCCCAAACCCCATGTAGTTGCTGCTGATGAAGGAGCAGGCGTTGCCATTGTCGTCAACCACGGTGAAGTAGACGGTGTCACTGCCTCCAGAGGGGCTCCCACGCACGATGTCAACAACCGCCCTGGGCACAATGACAGCTTTGATACAAATTTAAAATAAGCCAAGAGGTTAATCTTAAGTATTCACAGTGACACGATCTTAAGACGTTATGTTATTTTTGTCCAAACCGGGATAATAAGCTTCTGACCTAAGATTATACCTGCATCTGTTGGGCACAAACCCGAAACAATTTAACTTCCCGAAATTAATACACATTGATATATCTGTATAGCATCTGCTCATTAGGTAATGAAGAGTTTAATTTTGAAGCTTATCGTTGCTGGTTTGATTAACAGGAAGGGATGAAACGATACCAATTAATCTGCCCACATATATTTGTGGTATTTAAAGTTATACGTGCTATCAACCAGTACAATTGTAAACTCAGTCAACCAGCAATGGTATGCATTCATTAATATGCATGTACATCTTTGTTGACAGTTTTGTGAGTATATCTACTAGTATGTTCACTTCCACCAGTCACGTACCTTTTCTCGTCAATGATCTGTCTTCTGCTTTTTGCGTACGTTTTGCTGAGCATCTCCTCTACAGGAACGCTGACTTTAGCCGGGTCTGCACAGAACCAGTTGGTGTCCGCAAAACTCAGTCGCAGAGCCTCAATCAGCAGATGAAGATATTCAGCAGAGTTATGTCCTTTTGCTGATAGAGCAGATAGAATGACACTGTATCCAATTATACAGCAATGTATGTTGTCTTTTATATGTTTTAGTCAGTTTTAAATATAATTACTAAAGCAACAGTTAAGAGAAATCCTTTTCGTTTTTTATAAATGTAATTATTTTCGACCTGTTCATAATATGTTCATACTGCAAATGCCTTATGTAGCACTGAAAAATAACCCTGTCGCTCACTCCCCATTTCTAAAAGAATAATAATCTCTTATGTTGTGTTTTATAAAACAAAGGTCAAACCAGGTCTATCAATCTGCATCTATTTCGCCATGAGCACAAACTAATTATAATAGTCAGATGCGAGGCTACCACTCTGCAGGCCTCGTATGATTAGTTGGTAATAGCTGCACAGTCAATCAGCTCATATGACATAGCAGTCCATTCATAGTGTCAACAAACATGGCAGAACTCAACGGGTGAATTATGTTCTACTACATAACGTGAATGGGCATTGGTATGGTTCAAAGAAATGAAATATTTTAACATAAAGTATTGATACATTGTGCAGATAATTCGCATTATTTGCATCCTGAAATCAACACTACAGGGTGCCAAATCACACTTACCAGGTAAGTGGGTTTCGGTCCAAAAATGCCCAAAATCGTAGCAAGTGTGCATTTGCCAAATAAAAACAAGTTTTTCTATGGAAAATGCACTTTTGACAACATTTTGGGGCATTTGGAAGCCATTCCATCAGCCCAGTGATCTGGAAATTAAACGGTATAAATTCACGACGCCTTTGTGGAACGGGCACCTGTATTGTACCTACTCTTGAGGTCGAAGCCCTCCAGGATATTGAGGGCCATCAGGGCCACGATGCCCTGACCACTAGGGGGGATTTCCCACACGCGACATCCCCGATAGTCAACACTGATTGGTTCCTCAAAAGTAGTCACGTGACTCTTCAAGTCGTCCAATGACATTACTCCACCATGTTCTTTTATCACTTCCACGACAGCTTTGGCGACACGTCCTTCATAGAAGCCTTTCTTCCCTTGACTTGCGAGTTCCTATAGACAGCAATGTTTCACATGATCACAGGGCGCTGATAACATTAAACTCGTACATCAAACCTAAACAAGGTGTCCTACAGGCGGCCCTTTCTACACAACTTACATAGATAGGCTCTCAACAACACTGGGTGGCCACAGTTGTAGCAACTGTTTGAGTCAATGTGCCCGTTTTGGTTTTATGTTTATATTATTGATTTAAAAAAGTGTCAAGTATTCGCTTGTCAAGAAACAGACCTACTTAAAAACTTAAAACTGAAGGTTTTTTTAGAACCTTTGGGTAAAAATTAATAACACAAAAGCTTTTGGCTTAGATGCTGAATGTTAATCTTTAAATAAGAGTGCCCATTATCCGAGGTTTAAAGACGTTGGACGTTTTAAAATGTTGGAATCAAGATGATATTTTATACACGGATATTGTTGGTACTATTTATCAGATATCTTTCTTTTTATTTGTACAGTTTTGCTAGTTCTACAACTATACTTGTTAATACTAGTACGTTTTCTCGTACAAAACAAAAACGTTACCCTGAATGTTTGAGCTAGAAATGGCATCTTCATTATCTCCCCTTGTTTTGGGGCCGCCCCATTCAGCAGCATGTCTTGGCCATGTTTATTAGCTGGATTCAGAAGCGCATCAGCACCTGGGTGCAATTGAATTAGTCAGTTGGTTTTCACCGAACAGTTGAATATATGCTACTAAACGTCACTGATTCAATATGACCATATATGAAAAGGAAATATGTGACAGACAATAACGAGCAAGTTCTGTTTAAGACAGTGCTGAGTGGAGTAAAAGTGAAGACGCCTCAACCACGTATGTGTTTTGTGGACTGGGCCCTTTATAGTAGAACCAGCATAACAATCTTGGCCCTGTTCCTAAAAGCGATTTTAGGCTAAGTTGATCGTAAGTGCTAATATATAGTTTATATATATATGGTTTACCCTCTCGTAGCGAATAGATTGATTTGGAACCGGTGCCATTCGGCACCAGTTCCAAATCAATTTCCGCGCTACGACATTCGTAAGCCTATGATAATAAACAACTTCACAAAACATTGCTTAAGAATCGCTTATGATCATCTTAACACTAATATCTATTTAAAAAACGGGGACTTGTGTTAGCTAAGTTACACCTTCAAGCAGAAACGAGTTTCATCTGTGAAGACAAACATTGTGCCATTTCCTGACCTTCCAGCGATAATTGACTCTGATAAGACAAGCCTGACGATGCTTTAAAAACATATTGATGCATTGAAAAAAGTTTTATTGACCTCATGCCACCAACATGAAGTTTTATACGAACAGTCTGTGTCAAGATGCGACGCACATTGACCTGCTGAAGGTTGTTTTTAAAGGAAGATGCAGAAGAAAGCCGGTTCTTCAGAACAAGATTTGGCACATATCGGTATTATTTCAGGGTCTGCCAGAACCTTTGTGTAAACCGTTCAGTGTCTTGATGGCGTAATGCAACACTTGAGATGATAACACGGTGCACTTGGAACCTGTTAGCCACAGCCGATTGTGTCATTCCACCTTTACCCATACCCCTTACCGTGCGGCATAGTTTTGGAGAAGTTATCGTGAGTGAAGCGTCCAGGAATTTTTAAGGATTTGGCTATTCCAATTAGTGCCTGTCTGTCAATGCGGTTCATGAAAATATCCGGGTCAGGCTATTGGCCTGACCCGGATATTTCCGTGAGCCACACGATAAGGGTTATCCACAACCCTTGCAACTTCTGTTGGTGTCAAATTCCATCTCACCATAATGGAATTGACTTGTCTTCTAAATGCGAAGATTGCTAATACCTTATTAAGGGTTTCCTGGCATAGAGACCTTGTGGTACTCGTGCCACAACGTATGTTTGCCGGTTTAGTTTGTCAATGGGTGTTTGGGTAAAGTGTGTATAATTTCAAAGAAACATTCATCATATCATAGGGGAAAAACAAAAAAATGACAAGATAGTGTGGATGAAAAATATTTATAACTAAATATCCTTGTTGCTAAAGGTTTTGTTTGCAGTATGCATAGATACGCAAATATCTGTAAATACAGAGCCAACATAACATTTTAACACTATACGATATTAACTTAGCCTACATGTATTATCGCTTTGTGAAACGGGATCCTGTCTGGCAGTAAACGAACTATTTGCACTCCCTATGTTTAAAAAAAGAATATCGTCCCAATGTAATAATGTCCTTGGCTTGGCTTGAAGTAATTTAATTTGGTCATATATTTTTTGGCCATATGACACTGATGCTCGTGTACTATTGACTGTAGAATAAAACAGTTGATGATTTACCTTTGTTCCAAAAGTAGGCAGAACACTCCTGCACCGGGAAGCCGTTCTCTGCCATGTCTATGGCTGGTTGCAAGATTTCTGATAAGGACAACTAAAATGGGAAAAAAACACACAAATCTTTGTTGAAAAAATACTATCTAATGTCAAAGTAATTTTATTGATTTGTTTTAAATATCACGTCAACATTGAAGTTTGTGTGAAATTAATTCTAGCTATGTATAACACTGAGTCTGTGTAATCTGTCTTTTTTCTAATACGGGACTTTTTTTTCTATCTTTAGCAAGTCTGGATTACACGGACTACACTGTATAGAGGGAACCATGTTTAATGGTTCCTGTGTCAGATTAACGAGGATTAAATGCATAATATAAAATAGTGTGTGCGGGTGTGCATGTGTGCGTGCGTGTGTGTGCGCGTGTGTGCGTGTGTCTCTCTGTGAGTGTGTCTCTCTGTGTCTGTGTGTGTGAGTGTGTGTGTCTGTGTGTGTACATGTGCGTGTAAATCTGTGAATGTGTCTGTGTATGCGTGTGTCTGTTTTTGGTGTCTGTGTGTGTGTCTCTGTGTGTGCGTGTGTGTCTGTGTGTGCGTGTGTATGTGTCTGTGGGTGTGCGTGCGTGTGCATGTGAGTCTGTGTGTGTGTGTGTGTCGGTGTGTGTATGTATGTCTGTGTGTGTCTATCTGTGTGTGTCTGGTTGTGTGTGTCTGAGTGTGTGTGCTTGTACGTCTCTTTCTCTCTCTCTCTCTCTCTCTCTCTTTCTCTTTCTCTCTCTCTCTCTCTCTCTCTCTCTCTGCGTGTGTGTGTATGTTCTACACATCAATGTTGAAATAATGTTTGAAAAAAAACTCAGCGTTAAAACATTATTGCATTATCTAAATGGCTGTTTATTAAGCTGTGATTTGTTTTCCAAATTATACTATATTTATACGATATTTATGAGGTGTTAACATTTATAATATATGTGTAATTTTCTATTTCAGTGTGAATACCTTGCCCCCACCAAACTTCTCTACTGTGTCGACCATGGCTGCTGCAGCCCCTGGCACGGTCACTGCATGT
>JAULCD010180227.1:0-10797 GCA_032361085.1 Calliostoma canaliculatum
ACCTACCATTCTTTATTTTCTGAGCAGGGCCCCGTTCCTCAAAGCGATCTTAGGCTAAGTTGATCGTAAGTGCCAAACATAACATTGGCTTACGACTGCCGTAGCGCAGAGATCGCTTTGGAAACAGTGCCATTCGGTTTCTAAAAAGATCTCAACACAATCACAGTTGTAAACCTATGATAAGAAACAACTTTACAGAACATTGTTTAAAAAATCACTTACGATCAACTTAGCCTAAAATCGCTTTAAGGAACGCGGCCTAGACGTTTAGTCTCACCACTAGTCTAACCACTACACCACAGAGGCTGGTTTGCATAGATGCACTAACTCTTAGAGCTTTCAGTTGAGTGTTGCAAAACTTGAAACTTCTTTGTGCTGTTGAAAACCTATCCTGTTAATAGGTTTTCAACAGCCTATTTACATTGGAATTCACATTGAACTTACATTGTGCTTAGCACGTTTAGGGTTGAAACATTACAAAATTAAATTTAAACTAAAAATACAAATCAAAAACTCTTTCAAACAAATTACCACAGGGTAGGATTTCAACAACCTGTTTACATTAGAATTTACACAATTAAGCGGGAAAAAATATTCTTTGCACTTTAGGGGGTAAAATTTAATCAAATTACATTTCAATAAAAAATCAATGCAAAATCAGAAACTCTCTTGAACAGATTACCACAGAGTAGGTTTTCACAGCTTGTTTAGGTTGGACTATGAGTGCTGAAGTTGACATTCTACCAGCACTGAGAGGGTTAAAGCACACACGTGCCTCAACCATTGTCTGCTTGTATGGGGTTAAGTCATTTCCTCAGAAACTGTGACAGGATGAATAGCGAGATCATGTTTACAATATGACCTTGCAATAGACAATAATTATGGGAAAAGTGTGTTTCTCTTACTAGACGACAATAACGTTTTAAATCTGTCTGCGGACTTCGCGAACACCTGAATGTCTGTGATTGGACACTTCCATTGAACACAGCTTTGGACATAGCGGCACAATGCCGCTGTGTCCAATGCTGTGTCCGATGGAATCGGTCCTGACAGATCATTAGATTATTATCTAACGTTGATTTTTATATTAAGGTATTTTCATGGTTTCCTCATTTGAGTGAGTGAGAGGAGGTAAAACTTGTTTTTCTTTGTAAAATGAACAGTTCACAACATTTTCGGGCTTTTTAAAGCCAAATACATCGGTTCATTGACTTAGTTTACGGGGTCGTAAATTTACGGCGTGTTTGTGAAACGGCCTTCAGTTCCATTACAGTGAATTTAAGTGTGTGTAGGTTTGACGGAGTTATTTTTAGACATAAAAATTTATCACCATATTTTATAGCTATCTTCCTAGTTGTAACAATTAAAATTGATATTTTAGAAATGTGTGTTAAAAATACTCAAAGCCAAATATTGGGGGTGGTGTGAGGTGGATTGCAGCTTATCCTCTCAGCCAAAGAAAGATGGATACTGAGCTTGCGATTTCAAATGTATGTAAATGTCAACTTGTAATTTTGACTGAATTTGAATTTATAAGGTCAGTTTACAAAAGAATACCTGTTGTGGCTAGAAAGAAACCCAGCTTGATTCAATGTACTACGTTTTACCCTCCTACAAGGGACTGGAATGTAAAACAATTATCGAAGCTGTTCTTAGCTGAGCTTCTCAAGCTTTTATCAGATTTGAAGCGCACCTAAAATTCCAAAACGTTGTTCATTTAGCAAAATTCAATTAATAAAAAGTTATCACTTTATCAACTTTATTCTTTTAGAAAGTGCATAGTTTACAACGATTTTAGTATTAGTAAACCGAATCCCAGTAAAAATTACATTAGTACAAGCAAATATGACATTGTGATATAAAACATTAACGCCATAGAATGATCTAATGGTCTGTCAGGACAAATTCCATTGGACACAGCGCAATATTGATATAAAAGTTGCATACATAGATCTCAAGTCAGTGAAGACATCTTTGTTGATTTTATCAAGCATATTTATTATCTAAAGATATAATCACGGTAAAAAACAATCGCAGTTCACCCACGAAGTTAAATAGCCCTTCACAGAAGTTGATATCGTGATATCATCCCCTTTATTGCAAATTACGTCTCCAAAGTTCACATGAGAAAATAAAGTTACATTTTCATTTCAACAATCCTCCATTTAGTATGTCCCCCTTACACATGTGTAGCCCGTGTACATAAAGCGTGCTGCAAAGTATTAACTCAACACAGCCTCGAGATCTGGTATTGATACTGTAATTGATATCATCACAAAAAGTCTGACAACTTAAGAAAAGCTCACACAGTTTCCATTTCCGAGAAATTTAAATTGCGTGTTAAATGCATTTTATTAACTAAAATAAAAATCGTTTAGCAAACATTATCACAAAAATAAATATGTTTCTTTATCAAATTTAATGCCGTGATCAAAATGAAAAGAAAAAAGCTTGCTTTAAGAGTTTAAAGCGCGGGATATGTTTGATATATAACGTTGATTAACTCGTCTCTCACGAACCAGTCCCAGAACTATTAGTTTAAAGAAACTCTTACATTTTATTCGGGTTCCGAGTGACACGTTTGTCATGCGCTGGTGCAAGATTGTTACACCACCCCTCCCTGGAGTTTGATCCCGAGTGGTTCTGGAGGAATGGTGCTGATGATTTCAGACACTGATTTCCATCCCAAGCTTTCATCAAACGAGCTACTGATTAACCCATTGAGTGCAAGCTCAATATTGTCACTTTCAGTATCCAAATTCCAATCTAAAAGGGCTGTTAAAAATCTAATCTGTGATAATTTGTTTGAAAGAGCTCCCGAAGGAGCTCTTTTAAACAAATCATTACAGGATAGGTTTTTAACAGAACAAGACCGTCATAGTTTTAAGTCCTACTCAATAAATTCGGCACTGTGAGGGTTAACGTGCACGGACATAAGGTAGACGATACTGTTGCCATAAGGGTTAACGTGCACGGACATAAGGTAGACGATACCGTTGTGTGAGGGTTAACGTGCACGGACATAAGGTAGACGATACTGTTGTGTGAGGGTTAACGTGCACGGACATATGGTAGACGATACCGTTGCCGTCAGTGAATGAGTTATTATCTGTCGAAGCAAGTGTTGATGGGCTTTGAAGTTGTATTGATTTTTTAGCAGGTCGCAGTTGAATTTTACGTTATTTTATTGATGCTGAAACTGTCCTTATATTTACTTAGTCACTTTCGGAGAAGTTTTAGGTCTCAACATATAGTTTAATTTCTCAAAATTACAATATCAAAGTTTACTAATTTGAAAATGCATTATAACAATTTAATGGATATAATTATAATGTATTCTTTAGTCTTTACTGAATTGTTCACTGTTAATACTGGGGTGGGATAGCCCAGTGGTTAGCTTGCCGTACTTTGCATCAAGAGATCCGGGGTTCGAATCTCGTCTCGGCGTCATTTTCTGTGTTGGAAACATTTCAACACAATGATGACAGATTGCAATGTTGTGTAACACAGTAACACTCTTGGTTCGCAGGTACCAGCCGAAGCTCGCAAGTTTCACTGCATCACAGAACCACATTTGTGATGCAAGCTTTCCTCCTGCCGTAAACTCTGCCTTTAGTTTTCAAATTCGAACTGAAACAGGCTGTTGAAAACCTATCCTGTGGTAATTTGTTTAAAAGAGGTTATACAGGAACTCTTTTAAACAAAATATTACAGGAGATATTTTCAACAGCACAAGGTGGGCATAGTTTTAAGACTGGTTGAAAACAACTCAGCACATGAAGGGATATGTATGGTATGTATGGTCGATGTTACGAGGGCAGGACATACTCACTCACAATATGTCATCACTGAACTTAGATCCATACATGAAACTTTCATATAAATATTGCCGATGAAATCTATCCTGACGGTTCATTAGATCATTCTGATCATTCTGTTGACGTTTTATATTACAATGTCAAATAACTTGTACTAACTAATGTAATTTTTACTGGGCAATGGATTCATAGTCATAAGCCAAGCCTTTTTCCCAGTGTATGTGACGATGAAGAACGAAAAATGTGAAATACAGTTTCAACACAAACAGGCATACTTGATTTTGCATAATGTTCTTGTTATTTTTGGCATGGCGGATTTCTATTGTTTTAATGAGATTTTCATAGGAAATCACATCATACCATTGGAAATCCGCTGATTAATTTCTAAAGAAATTCTAGTGTCTCTTACATTTTATTTTAGATGCTCTTCAAATCTGATAACGGCTTGAGGAATTTTAGCTTGTTTAAACAGCTTGTTTTGTTGCATTACGTTTCAGTCCCCTGCGAGTGAAACATGTTGCAATGAACAAAACTATGTTTCTTTCCAGCCACAATATAGATTCTTTTGTAAACTAACCTATAAATTTAAATACAGTCAAAATTACAAGTAGACATTCACTTTCACTTGAAATCGCCGGGAGATCAGCATCCATCTTTATTGTGGAAATATCTTTCATTGGCTGCCAAGATAAGCTCCACACTGGGGTTACTGTTTTGTGCCGTATGGGTGGTATTGGGGTATATCCGTAGCTTTCATGTTGTAAAATAGAAATAACATTGTGTGTTTACACATGTTATATTTAGGGTTAAACCATTTGTGTCCCAAACGGGATTCAAACCCACACTCTAAGAGGGTGTAGATTCTAAACCCGCACGGGTCTCAACCACAGAAAGTAAAAAATCGTCTATTACACAGACAGTGTAATCCAAAATATATCATTTGTTCTGTTTTATTGCTGTCCAAATGGCATAAACATTTATAGTAAAATTATCACCACTAAAAATTAATAAGTTGCTAGAACTAGTATAAATTTTAAAGTATTTGTGAAGGCAATCTGGCGCCCGTTTTACAAAGACGTCGTAACTTTATGACGTAGTAAACCAAGTCACTGGGCTGATGGACTGACTACAAATGCCAAAAGTCGTTGTTAAATGTAGATTTTCCAAAGAAAAAAGTTTTTCTTTGGAAAATGTACAGTTGACTAACTATTTTGGCATTTGTGGACCGAACCCACTTACCCGGGGATACTGTTTATGACGTCGTAAATTTACGACATCTTCGTAAAACGGTACCTTGCTCTGGAAAAACGTAAAGTATTGTTCTGCTTACGCAAGTTAATAGACGTTACATAACATTTAAAGTATAAAAGTAATCTCCAACTTTACACGCCAGAGTACCGTTTCAAAAAGCCATCGTAAATTCATGACGTCAAAATTAAAACCATATTCCCTCGGCCAAACACCGTTGTAAACTATGCATTATCCAACGAAAAGCATTCACATATGCGAAAAACTGTTGGAAACTGTGCTTGTTCCAAAGAAAATCTCATTTACCACTATTTTTGACATTTGTAAACCAAACCCACTGGCAAAGTGAAATTGTTTATGACATCGCAAAATTACGATGGCTTAGTGTAACGACACCCTGCGAATTATGCGAACCCGACCGTGACCACTGATAATAAAAAAATCTCGAATGAACGTGATGGGTAAGATGAGTGGGCCGAATATGACATCAATCGTCACAGGATAACAACATCGTGTCGTTAGAAATTTACAAACATGTTTATTATTATGTGTTTTAGTTTCCAGCGGGAATTCCCGAGCTATTTGATACAAGACTGCAGGCTAAGTGTCTGCATGGGAACCATTAGTTGGAAACATTAAAAATGTATTTTGAAAAATTAAGAGTCGCATATTTCAGCATCCTTGATAATCCATGCTGTGACATCTCCGTTAATCTACGATACATATACGAGGGCTGGCTAAAAAGTTCTAAGCCTAACACTGAAACACCCTTACCAAGTCATTTTTTCTCTACATTGTCCCCTTCCAGGTTTACACCCTTAAGCCCTCAATGCTGCGAGGCCTAGATGCCGGCCAAGAAGATATTTTTATTAACCACCCTTAAAAAGGCACTCACAGCGGAAATTACGTCATCGTTACTAGGAAAATTGCGACCGGCTAGTTCCTTTTTTAAATTTTAGGAAACAAGTGGAAGTCTGGCCAATTCGGGTTAATAAGGGGGGTGGTCAATAAATTTGAAGCCACACCCATTGATCGCTGACATGGCAACACTTTATTTGTGAGCGAGAGCAATGTCTTGTTGGAACAGGACTCCTTCAATGAGCACCTCCGTCATTTTGATAGCTTCACGCACCTGTCTCAGTCAGTCAGAAGGCTGCTGAAGGCCTTCCGGGACGCGGGTCATCGTCAAAGCTTTTCAGCCACGCTTCAATTCCGCAGCCCACTTCTTCACAGTGGAAAAGGAAGGCGCATCATCCCCTAAACTGGAGACTATGTCAGCATGTAACTGTGTTGGAGTTCGCCATTTTGGTTACAGGTACTTGGTGTTTGCCCTATAGCCAGTTTTATCCATTTCCGATTTCAAGATTTCAAAACAATAATAACACTACTGATGCTGTTCTTATGTCTATGACTCTTTGAATGATTGTACTTGTTGGTGGCAAAATATTGTTTCAATTTGATTGAGATATCCTACTCATGCTTGGAACTTTTAAGCCATATCTCGTAAAATAACGGAGATGTCATTGCATGGATAATCCAGATTGATATTTGAGGTGTCAAATGAAATGTATCTTTATTTAGTAGGGAAAATTTTGTTTGCACATACTCTTTGAAAGATAACCGAATTACGTTTTAGATATTGCTGCAACATTCTGCGTCTATTGCACACATGTAACCGCACAACCAAGTACTACACATAAGCAAGAAGAAGGTTGTCTGCAGTTGGGAGTATATGGTAATAAATTTAAGATAACAAAATTTAAGAAGAATAGTCTGATCTTATTACAGGTTGAAACATATTCTGTTCGCCATAGGGGTGATGCTGATATTTTTTGGGAAAAGTTTACAGTTTACAAAGAATTTAGCATGTGTGAACCAAACACAATGATTATCTATGAGATCGTAGCGTGAAGACAGCTTCATAATAATGGCAGCCAAACAGATACCGTGGAACCGGATTAGACAAACTCTGCTTTTGTCACGACACTGGTGGTAGGGTTTACATCTGGAGAATTAAAAAGAACTCATTTTTGTACCCACGTCGCCCTTTAACAAAATAGATCTGACCCCGTTCCTCAAAGCGATCTCAGTGTTAAGCTGACCGTTAATGGTTTTTAAAACAATGCCCCGTGGAGTTGTTCCTAATGATAAGCTTGCGACTGTCGCAGTGCAGAAGTCGATTTGGAACCGGTGCCGAGTGGGCTACGACAGTCGTAAGCCAATGTTATATTTTAGCGCTTACGACCAACATAGCCTAAGATCGCTTTCAGAAATGGGGCCCTGAACTTATCTAGCCAACCATATTATTAAACTATCGTAGCTATAAGAGTACACAGTCATGTTTTTAATACATCCCTGACCGTTTAATACAGGAAGAAGTATGATTTGAGAATGTGTTTCCCATGACTGCACATAGAATCCAGTTTTTATCCAAGTCAACAGCAGTCAGAACCTGCATGTTATATCGATTCGGTGGGAATGTTTATCACATATAGTCACCCATTTAGAACACAGCCTGGCCGCCGTCTCACAAAACTTTCGTAAATTTACGACGTCGTAACCCATATAATTAAGTTAATAGATTTGGTCTACAAATGTCAAAAATCGTTGTAAACTGCACCGTTCAAAGAAAAACAAGTTTTTCTTTGGAAAGTGGACAGTTTACAACAATCCATTAACCAAATGGCATGGTTTAAGACGTCGTAAAGTTATGGCGTCTTTGTGCAACGGGGCCCTGGCCGCGTCTCACAAAACAGTAAACAAAACCGTAAATTTACGACGTCGTAAACGATCTCTGAGCCAACCGGTTAGGTTTACAAATGCTAAGAATTGTTGTAAACCGTGCACTTTCCAAAGAAACGTGAACAGTTTACAACGATTTTTGGCATTTGTGAACTTAAACCACGCATCTAGTGAAGTAGTTCACGACGTCCTAAATTTACGACGGTTTCATGGAACTATTCCCTGGCCGTTTTAAAGAAAACACTCATAAATTTTCAACTTTAAAACCACATCAACTTAATACATAATGGACGAGGAAGTTTGATTTATTAATGCCAAAATTGTTTTAAATTCTGCTCTTTCATAAAAAAAACTTGTTATTTCTTTTAAAGAGCAGAATTATTTTTGTAATATGATTCTATTGGCCATGTGGCCCTGCATTAAGACGGTTTTGTGTGACGACGTGAGGCAATCAGCATATTTTCAAGGTCTGCTTAACGCCTAGACAAAAATTTCATTTGTAGGACATTCTTGACAGCTCAATTCGATGCCTCATCGGGTTATAAGATCGTATCCACGTAGACATAACACATACTGGACCGATAGGTTTAATATACAATTGCCAAAATCGTTATAAACTGTGCACGTTTTCTGTCCCGCAGAGTTTACAATGGTTTTGACATTTGTAAACCGAACCCATTGGCCTTGTGACATGAATTTAGGTCGTATCTTTAGAATGATTTGTGGGACGGCACTTTGTTGAGTTTCCAGCGACGTGTAACAGCCAGCATACTTCCAGGATCTGCTTAATGCCTCGACATGAATTCCATTTAGCTTTTGTCGAATATTCTTGTCGGTTTTGGACAGGGTAGGGTTCTGTCAGCCTGGATGTTCCTTGTGTACATCAACGATCTTGTTAATCACCTGGATAAAGCGTGGAGTAATGATTGGTTGTGAGCATGTTCCAGCTGTACTACTAGCAGACGACACAGCACTGATCAGCGCAACTCAAAGTTGGACACCGAGTCATTAGTTTGAGAAATATTTCAGCATGGCTGATAAACTTTCTTTTATTTATGTAGTTTCTGTCAGTTTGTATGGATTTGTTTTAATCTGCGTGTTATCAGATATCAACAAAATGTACGGGGGAGGTAAACGAAAGAGCAGATGCAGATACTGAACGTTGCATGTGTGAATCATCGGCAACCTGTGGCAAAAAGTGGTCTGTGTAATGACAAGCATGTCCTGCTCTACCGGTAGCTCCCGTCTTACATACTATTTTTTTTTAAAGTCAGAGGTTTGAAATCTCCATGAACAAGTCACAATACGGGCACTGGAAAAAAATGTATAGAAATTATTCAGCGGTTTTCCACTGGTTTGATGAGATTTCCAAAGGAAATCTCATCAAACCAATAGACATCCGCTGAATAATTTCTATACATTTTTCCAGTGTTATTTGCATCGTTGAAGATATGTTTTAACGACTGCTTATCTGAATTCCTGATGGTTTGTATTAGATGTTACAGACGGGTCTGTCAGAAACGTTTAGCTGCTGGAGTTGAATAACGCCTAATGTTCCATGCATAAATAACCAAACTGTATGTCAATTTTACTCATGAAAAATGCATTTCCTCCCTTCCTGGACAGGAATATATATTCATCATAAGTAGATAAATGTGTGTTTTCTTTTAAATGCTTCCACATGTCAACTCTATGAACTTACAGTTTTAAAATGTATAATCATGTGAACATCAATGTTATAACATCAGCAAATAATTTATTTATACCGCCCTAAACGCAAGATGTTTAAAGATCCTACTTATCTAGGTTTGTTGTTAACTGTAACATCTCAAAAGACAATTATTAGTGTCGGTGGTACGAACACAGTTTACAAACTAAATTTATTATCCCAGTGTTTATTTATTTATCCTTTTTATTAATTTTGCTTAAACAGGCCTAGTTGCATTTTACCTTAACGGTAAAAAAATTGTATATTTTAAAATCCTGTTTACAATACAGTAGTAATTATTTTCACATTAAATATAACACGCCGTCTCATCGCTGTCCGCTTGGGGAGTGTCATCACCGAAAATCTGTACGATGTCATCACAAAATGGTAAGTTTGACACACGTGTGCGCCCAGTAAATTGATCATAACTAGTGTTGTAATCAGTCTAAAATATCACCAATAGCACAGTTTTAGACCTACTTTATCCTAAAATGAACATACAACTTTTTTGCAATAGAAATCTTTTTTTCATAACGTTTTATAAAATACATGTCACTCGTTCGATGTAATTTAGCAGAACTTGTGAAAATAAGGGCCTCTAAAATATAGATAGAAGAACATTAGAATGGAATCAGGAAACAATGCATCATAGTCAACCCAGGTAGCAACAACAACATCGTTCATGTCTTCGGCGAGGGAGATCTGGCGTGTTGTTCATGGCACCAAGCCATGTATCTTGGACGTCAGCTGGTGGCAGTAGGGGTAAGGCTGCAGCTCTCTGGATCCACCTCTTTACCTCAGGGTTCTCTAGACCTAGAGTCTGTGTTTTCCTCCAAATTGCTTGGGTGAAGTGAAAAAACACCCCTTTACATCAACATGTTGAAAACAGGCACTGATGGCATTCACAACAGCGATTTCAAAGTCAATTTGGATGGATGATGGGGACAGTGGTAAACCAGTTTTCCCTTTGCACAAGTTGTTTCAGGTGGTTGAAGAGACGTTCATAAGATACCTGTCTTCTATTTGGCATGAGGACATAACACAGGAGAAACATGTTATTTCCAATCATGGCGTGAATGACATATAACATCCGTGCAGAAGATAAGGAGTTTGTCTTCACCGTGCACATAATTTATAGGTAAAATTTGGAAGCCAGTTTTGGAAATCTGAACTAGTCAGTTACCAAATGGATTAACAATGTAAACATTGATGTGCTATAATCTTCTTTTGAAAACAAAATATCTTTGATTATACCTATGTGTTGGTTTTGTCAAGTTAGAG
>JAULCD010180338.1:0-10795 GCA_032361085.1 Calliostoma canaliculatum
TAACTTTTTAAATAAATTCTTACCTTGATTTTATAATATTTTTAAAGCATGAAATTTTATTTGGGGGGGAAATAAGACTGTACCGCAAGACTGGGGATACCGCGAAAATGTGAGAACCTACGATAAATCACCTCACAATTTTTAGATAAGTGACATAGTGAGCGACATAGAATTTTACATGGCTTTCAGCAATATTTCAGCTATATCGCCATGTGGTGTACAAGAGGTAAACCGAGGGAGTAGCAGATAAGAAAAAGAAAGTGACAGAAAGAAAAGCTACAGCAAAATATCCCCATTTTAGCCGGCTTGTACGTCAAGCATGGGTTACTGGGGTCCAATTCTTCCCAATGCCCGAGGACATTCCCCAGAAACCCCACGGGGGGATTTTTAGATGAAACGGACATCCCAGATGTGAAACTGTGAGCCGGGATGAAACGTCGCAAGATCAGTTTGTAGTGTGTCACATTTTAAAGTTCACAGGTCATCTATTAATAGTGTAAGCTGACATCATTGACATTTATAGGTCAGACCGGTGCTAAATTAGAAATCGGTCGCTTGCAACATATACATAGACGTGAGAGACGCAACCAATGTGCTGATTGTTTAAATATTTTGCCTTTAAATAGTTATGAAATCTTCCACCAAATTAAAATCAGAATAGTTCAACTATTTTTTTTAAATTGATGGTGATTTATGCCAACAGTAATGTTTTATTATGGTCGTGTTGATAATTTTCTTGGTGTGCATCTTCCTTACTTAGAAGACTGACTTGAGAAAGGGGGTCGGTTTATACATTAGATCGGTTTATACCCGGTAATATACGGTAAATTTCCTAAAGTAATCACCAAGTTGCCGACACAAAGAAGATGCGAGAGACGCAAGCGACTTTGGTTGTCGGCAATCAACAGGTCTGCCTCAAGAAGCCCGAGTCCTAAATCAATTTAACATTCTTAGTTTGTCATTTGGTATGGATCTTGCTTCCTAATGCAAACAATTTTATTGTGATACCGAGCCTGAGCAATGGAATCTAAGGACTGAAAATACTTATCCATGCCGTCAATGCTGACATGTAAACAAATGCGGCTTACTACCAATATGGCTGCCGGAAATGCATCGTGGGTAATATCGGGGTCAACCCCGAAAACCTCTATAGCTGATATGGGCGGTGTCTATTGTGACGTCATAGGGCTGGTAACCGTGGGGCCATAGTGACGGCGGTGGGCCCGTTTGTCAGTGTGGGAATAGGCTGCGGTGGCGGTGTCGTCCGTTATGGCGCTTAAATTGTGTTTATGAGCATTACAACCAGCTAAATTGTATGACGAGTTTGTTATTCTTGATGTGAATAACGTGATTTTTCTTGTAAATTATATACATGTTTGTATATAGAATACGGGCATATATAAACGTGAATGTGTACAGATGTAAAATAAAAAAAAGTCAGTTTGACATAAAATAAAATTACTTGTTGAGTTGTTTTTTGGAAACGAGGGGTCTCTGGGTTTTAGAGACTCAGAGGCCTCTCCCGCCTGGCCGGTAGGAGAGGCATTGAAGACAGAACGCATGAATAGGTAACAGCTATAAGTGTATTGCACAGAATAACAATAGCAGCGTAATGAAAAACATGGTTGTTTTACGAATTGTTTGTACACGTACTGTATGTGGAAAGTCAAAGGTTGGCCTTACATATGTACAGGTGGCATGACTGGCTCTCATGGAGTCAGTAGCAAAATTAACGACTGTTGAAGCAGTCATGTATAGGCATTGTGACGTCATAAGGTTGATGACATCACACGTTTTGTTGCCTAGCCCATACCTGTGGTGGCGGTGTGGGCTGCTACCCGTATAGGCCTGTTTGTCTACTAAGATGTGGCTGAATGATATCAGGGCGTAGAAAGAAGGAGAGACTAAAGGGATAGTTCAGCCTTGGATCTTGTCGGTTGGAAAGAATAGAGCTTAAAAATCCACCTTCTGTCGCGGCTACAGAAGGAACAAAACCCTTAAAGATCACCCGGTTAGAGCAACCATTACCTACCCTAAAACACAACCACAAATTAGTGGTTCTAGTGTTAAATTTGTTGACCAAGAATGCGACAAAAGCAATTGCAAAATTTGCCTGCAGATCAACGCCTCTTAATACATTCACTTGCTCTGTTAGCAAACACGTATTCAACAAAACGCACATACAATTGCATGTCTCGCAACGTAGTTTACCTATTAACGTGCAGTAAACAATATTAGTGGGTGAAACTAAAAGAACTTTCAAAACGAGACTCTCTGAACACTTTGCCGACATCAGTCATGAAAGAGACAAACCTGTCGCTCTCCACTTTAACTTTTTAAACCATGGCAAGAATGATGTCAAATACGAAATCATTGCTCAACTCAGAGAAGATCCTGACCTTGAGACAACCACAGCCAAGAGACGCTCTCTTGAACTCCGGTGGATTTTTAAGCTCCATTCTTTTCAACCGCAAGGTCTCAACGACAAGATCGTAGGCTGAACTATCCCTGAACTAACTCTTGCATTTGTTAATATACAGTTACATGTAATTATAACTGTGAAACTATTCGCACACTTATACACATACACGCACACTCACTAACATACACTCACATAAACAAACAGACGCGTACACATCCTCACACACATGTACACAGAATTACACAAACACATTCACACACACCCTTCTAACATATACGCCCCCACACACATTCACACAAACAAACGCTTACACACCCTCACACACGGTTTCACACACACTTACACACAATTACACTAACACACGTCCCCACACACATACACACAAATTAAAACACGTGCACATACACTCACGTCAGTGCAGGTCTTTAACTACTCTTTTGTTATCAATGAATGATTTTTCAACCGGAGTAAGACAAAAGACAACACATCATCATTTATATGAATATAACAACAAAAAGTTGTTTTATTGCTGCCCGAGTGGCGTCCATTGTGACCATGGTGCCACCTTAAAACATTTAAAATCTCTACAAACCTACACAGCCTACAGCTTACACAGCCAAGAATACTGTATCATGTCTAATAACAAATGACATTATATATGTTACGAAAGTAGCAGTGTTTTTTTTCCGCCGACATTAACATATGTATTTTATAGAGTGTGTCAATTTTGTAATCCACGGAAGATCTCCGCTCATCTGTGTCTGGCCACATGTCCTGCTCAAGGCCCTCTACCCACACGGCCTTTTTCACTGAAGCAGATTTGGAGAACTTATGCCTTTTGCAGTTTTCTTTAATAAAATCCTCGGCGTCTTTGTGGGCACTCCATTGCATTCGCGGCTTTCTGAGTGCGGATCGTCTCTTCCTTGTCGGTTGTGGAGTCGACGACTAAAGGAGACTTGCATCGGCTCCTCCTCGTCTGGTGGATTTTCTGGCACAGAATGTATCACCGGGCTCACCGAGGAATCAACATGAGTTTCGTGAGAATGTGAATGAAATTGCAAATAGCCCTTAGACAGTAGAGTAGTCATCGAGTTGGGCAAGTTGTTCTCAAAACGTTCAATTTTGGCCATTATTTCTTGTTCCACCCTTTTGTCTATTTCCGCTAGATTTCTGTTCAATTCGCTTTTGAGAGTAGCGAATTCTGTCTTAATTGACTCTTCCATTCTCAATTTAAGTGTGTCTTCATTTTCCTTCATGTCGCTTCTAAACTTCTGAAATCTCTCCTTTGCTTCTTCTCTCAGCGCATCGATCAGGTCCTTAACCTCCTCCTGGCTTACACATGTTTCTTCCAAATATTCAATTCTTAATTGAATGTCCTCCATTGCTGAAAAATGCAATGGTTTAATGTTAATTTTCATTAAATGCAATTACTTATTAAACATGTTGTTTTTAATAAAAATTAAAACAATACAAATATGTTTGTACAATGTTATAATAAATTATGTTTGGGCATGTGCACACCCTGTAGAAAGGCATCACATTTACATACACCTCCACCCAGTAGCAGTGTTAGGACAGACTCGATTGAACGTCAATGTAATGCACGCATAAAATACCTAAATGCACACCCCCACTTACCCGTGCCTCTTTAATGGGTGTCCTCCCATTTGCAAGACAATCCCATTTGCAAAACAGTGGTGAAGGTAGTTAATTAAGAAAGCACACAAACTCACCTGTTTAAAGTGGATTAACCTATTAGCCCGGAAGACCTAATTAGGTTTTATTTTTAATGTTTACAAAACAAATTAGGGGATCGCGGTGAACAATGGAGAAACTAAATAGTTTTAATAAGTGGATAAGTGGAAATCAAGGAACTGAATAAAAAAGTATTTACATGAAATTCATCTGTAAAACAATGGACAATGTCGTTTTAGTTATAATAAGTTGAACATTAGTTTATTTTGCATTATCTGAAATGACATAGCAACTGTGAACGGTAAAACTGTGTTTGTCTGTGTATACTTTGAATATATTTCGTAAAGGGTGTAGGGAAGAAAGTAACAGGAAAAAAAGAAATGGAAAAAAGCAACAGGAAAAAAAGAAACGGAAAAAAGTAACAGTTTTCAATAATGTTTATTAAATAACATATTTTTCACATATATTTAAGAATTTTAAACCACCAATGGAAAATAATGTGTTTTAATGGCATTGGGGTTATGATTGTCAATGCAAGTTGGTTCCTCATTGCATTTCTTAGTTTCGCATAGTTGATGTTGGAATCTTTAGCAGAATGGGAATTTCCTTTATTAATGTCTGTAAGCTCATTACTCAGGGAAGTTGACAAACTGCCATGCAATTCATTTAGCACCAAATCTTTGTCACTGACCCGGTATACATATGACCTTTGTAACATATTTTCTTACCTCCCTTATTACTCTCTATAACATCCATGATGGATATAATATATGAATGGAATAAAATAATTCCATGAATTCAGTAAATTGCTAATTGCCAATTAAATCAAGACAATTGCTAATTTAATGTAACTCACGGAAGCCAGTTTCTATTAATTTACTAAAGTGTTTAGTCCCAAAAACCAGATTCTACCTATTACTGATATAATTAACAACAGTTTATATAAATACAATAAATAAACAAACTTTACTGTTACTTTTTTTCCCGTTTCTTTTTTTCCTAGCAAAAACTGTTACTTTTTTCCGTTTCATTTTTTCCTGTTACTTTCTTTCCGTATACCTTTCATAAATGGTCCCTGAAACATGCTTAAAGTTAAAATTTCAAATAATATTTTATGAGAGATCTATCATGAATAAACTATGTTCATGTTACTTTAAAGTGACAACAACAAGTGTTACCATAAACAGTTTAACAAGACCATAAATTTTTCTCAGACAAAATCAGAGTGTCTTAATACCTGTCGACAATGTCCACGACGATTTGTTAGACATTGAGCCGAATGAGGATATTTTATTTTTATATTTTTAACCCTACAAAGAGATTAACCAGATGAAACACAGTTAAAACTCAGACAGTTAACATTATTACTTTTAAATTAGAGCAATTTAATTCATACAAAACTGGATACAGGTGGACTGCCTTTGTGATTCTATTACAATCTCAATACATATTAAACTTAATTATGTGTAGAGAGACACATTTTAGTGTAATTTTATTATTTTTGGCATGTAATAAAATAAGAACCAAACAAGGAAAGTGTCATTACATATAAATGACGGATCTTGGACTTGAAGCAAACTCATCACAATCGTTCGTCGACTCTGTAATGGCGACCCGTGTATGTGTACCAGTGACTGACCCAGAGGTAAGCCGAAAAAGACAATTCTCAGGTGAATCTAATGACCATATTACAGACAATAATACAAAGAAAGCAAAGAGTACTGATAATGAAACCTATCCATCAGATGTTCAAATAATTTTACCGACTGATGCGCAAATGGGCGATCTAGTGAGAGTTGTAAATTCACTTCCCGATGTACTTTCACAAAGAATAATTTGTGCACAAGAAAGTTTGATTCTGAAAATGGCCGAGTCTTTTAACCTTAAATTAAAAGAGGTGGAAGAAAAAATGAAAAAAGAAATAGCAGAAGTAAAAGAACAAATAAAAGAAACATGCGAGAGGCAAGAAAGTGACTTCGAGTATTTGAAATCTGAAATAGGTCATGTGAAATCGACAATATCAAGCGACGATGAACACATGATTAAAATGAACATAGTGCTAAGAAATGTGCCAATGACTGATAGTGAAAATGTTGTGAGAAAAGATGATGCTATTCTGAGGGAGGGTCTGAAGCTGAGAGATGTGAAAGTTATTAAAGCTGAGAGAAAACAAGTGACGGATAGAAGATATCCAGGTGTGATTGTCGCTACTTGTAAAACACAAGAAGAAAAAAAATGTAATTTTGAAAAATAAAGCAAAACTAAAAGAATCTATGAACTTTACAGACATATACATCATGTCAGATAAATCACGACAAGAGCAACTTTATGAGGCCAATCTAAGGAAGATTGTCAACGTGTTGGGTGAAGACCAGTTAACAGTGAGAGGACAGAGAGTTGAATTCACCACCAAACGCTATGACAACCGGCGTCACCACAACAGTGACAACAGACATGAAATCTACAACCGACCGACACGAAGTGATGCAGCACGTGCAAGTTATGCGGAAGTGACAGAATGATACAATAGAGGTGAGCAGGGCAATAGACAACGCAGTCGAGATGACAAACTTGACGATCATAACAGACAGAGCACACACAGAAAAGACAGCAACTTTGATGGTAGATATTATCAACATGACGATATAAATGAACAACGTGACGCATGTATTGACAGAAATAGACAACACAACTCCGGAGAAGGTAGGAATGGACATAAAAATAGCCGCGATGACCGAAATGGGGAAACCTACAGCCTGAGAGAAGATATATCCCCCAGACATGACAGTAAAGATAAACGGGAAAATAATAAATACAGACAATAGGTAACATGCAGGTTTTGGAACGTAGCAGGTTGAAACGCGGATTCAAAAACAGACAACTACATAATACGTAGTGAATGTGTTAGTAGTCAAAAGTGTGATATAGTTGGTGTGGCTGAGACTCATCTTATTGGTGGCAGTAAACTGACTCTAAATGGCTACAAGTTGTTTGATCAAAACAGAACCCAGCAATATAAACGTGCAAAACATGGGTCAGGGGGCATTTGGGTTTTTTGTTCATGAACCTTTACTTGAGTGCTTTGACGTTAGTGTTTTTAATGACTCATTTGAAGGTACACTGTGGCGAAAATTATCAATATAATTCTGTGTGTTTTATTTGTGTTGTTTATTTGCCTCCGCAAAACTTAACTAGAAATGTGTGCGCGATCACTTTCTTTGATACACTTTTTAAGGAAATTTATGAGTTTCAGTCATGCGGTGAAATATTATACATTTGTGGAGATTTTAACAGTAGATATGGAAATCTAAGTGACTTTATAGAAGGCGTTGACAATATGCCGGAAAGACATGTTATAGACTTCTAACATTAACTTTTGATTGATTCCAACTTTTGTATTCTAAAAGGTAGACAATATGACAGAAATGACTTTACGTATGTCTCCACTAGAGGCTCATCTGTAGTGGATTATTGCATTGTACCATATGAATCTGTGTCAAAGTTTTCATGTTTTAATGTGTTATGACCAAATAGTTTAGTTGAAAATGCTGATATTTTTAACAGTATAGATATCCTTGCTATAAACAAACTTGACCACTCATTATTACAATGGTGTATTTGTGTAGCGGGTGTGCCGGAGCCCAGTAGGACAGACGTAGTGACGGTTAAGATAAATAAGTTTGAGGTGAAAAATGTCCCAAATGATATTCTTATGTCAGAATATTGCAAAACTAAACAGAAAACAGTTATTAAAGACCTGGAGAATGGCGTTAAGAGCCAAGCTAACATCAATGCTTCATCTGAAAGACTGGTGGATGTCATCAAGGAAGAAACGAAAAAAAGCTGAAGCAAAAGACAGTTCTGTTAAACTCTAATCAACACAACAAGAAGCGACGAACACAAAAACCATGGTGGAACGAGGAACTTGGTAGATTGTGGAATGATATGTGTAAGTGTGAAAAGATATGGCTTAAAAGTGTAAATACTGCGGACAAAAACATTTCAAACACATGTTTGTACAAAGTCGTAAAACATTTGATAAAATGGTTCAGAAAGAGAAAAGAAGATATTTGCAACAAACACTCGTTAAACTGGAAGATATGTGTGCAACCAATGATGTAAATTTGGGGAAGGAAATTGGGCGTGTGGGTGTCGGAAGTAAGAGAAAGCAATCTATTCCAATGTCTGTTATGTTGGAAGATGGCAGAGTGAGCTATGACAAGACGGTTGTAATGAAGAGATGGGAATCCTACTTTTCACACTTGCTGAATGGAGAGGAACCGAACACACCTGTAGAGAATAACAGTGACACATAGGCTGACGCTAGTGACGTTACCCCTGTTAATGACAGAATCACCATGTTTGAAATGTTATCAGCAATAGACAGGGCACACAGTGGAAAATCACCGGGAGTACATGAAATACCAGTTGAACTTTTAAAATCACCGACTATTATTCAAGCAATGTACCAGACTTTTAATATATGTTTTAGCATGGGACAAATACCGTCAATGTGGTCTAAGGGTATAATTACTTCATTTCCGAAATGTTCCACCCAGAAACCAAAAGACCCAGCTTCATTCAGAGGTTTAACCCTCACAACTGCCATGTACAAGCTGTATTGTAGTATCATCAGTAACAGGCTACAAGCCTGTGCAGACAGATATGACATAATCCATGACTCACAAAATGGATTTAGGAAGAAGCGATCGACACAAGATCACATTCAATCATTATTATGAATTGTAGAAACTCGCAAATCAATGAAGAAATCTACCTTTGTAGCATTTGTGGATTTTAAGAAGGCATACAATTCAGTCGATAGAAATCTTCTGTGGAACAAACTTGTAAACATGGGTATCAACGGGAAGATGTTTGAAGCTCTGAAGTCACTATACAAGGATGTTAAGTGCTGTGTGAGATTGAATGGACTTGACACACAATGGTTTAGTATAACCCGTCGGTTGAAACAAGGCTGTCCTCTGTCATCACTTCATTTTAACATGTTTATAAATGACCTACTTGAGACTCTGAACAACTTAGATGTTGGCGTACAAATTGATAACACTGCAGTTGCAGAACTGGCATATGCTGACGACCTTGTTTTGCTGACTGAAAATGAACAAGACCTAAACATTCTACTAGACGTACTCAGTACATGGTGTGACCAAAATAAATACATGTAAATACAGAGAAAACCAAGTGGTACATCTTAGAAAAACCCTTCAATTCAGAGAACGCCGTACGATTCCCACATCAGCAAAAAAACAATAGAAAATGTTACTTAGTATAATTATCTTGGTTTGTTCGGTACAATTTTTTTTGTCTAAACATCATGGCCACAAAATGCTGCAAAATCTGTCAACAGAGCACTTTGACTGCTAATAGCAAAAAGAAATGTGCTAGGTGGTATTCCTTTTAACTCGTTTACAAAATTATATGAAAACATGGTGTAGCACTGTTAAAGCTAGAAACTGGGGGGTTTGAAAATATATCTGAAGAAAATAGAGTCTGTTTTAACTGTACAAATGAAATAGAAAATGAATCCCACGTCCTGTTATTCTGCCCACTGTACTAAGATATTAGAATCCAACTTTTTTTAAATGTGAGCTTTATCATCCCAAATTTTAGCAATATTGACAAGTTATGTTTTATTTTACAAGATGGAGAAACATTATATTTTAGTGCCAAAACTGGTTGTAGTGGCTTACTGTATGGCAGTTTTGGGTGCTACAGATTCAGAGCCCCACCCCTTTGTCTTCTGTCTTGCAATGTTTACCAATTAAGAACATTGTTTTATTATGTACAATAAAAGGACCTGTTATGACGAAGAAACAGTACTTTGTCAGTTAAAAACGTGCATGTAAACATGTACAAGTAAAGATGTTGGGGGCTGAACAAAACTAACCCCAGTCATTCTTAAAATATTTTTTTTCAAAGATAAAAATTAGATGAAAACTCAAATAATTGACAAAAAGTGTTGTGAAAGCCTGTGACTAAACCAAATGTACTGTGTGTGAGTTACCTTCACTACACGTCATGCAGAGTAAAACGTTAATATCTAGGTGGGTGTGCATTGATGATGGACAGAGGGTGACCGGAAGCGGAAGTGTATGGTGGTCAGTGCCACCTTATATTGCGTCCAACACAATGCGACCAGTCGGAAGTCGGCAAGTGCTGCGTAGGAGGAAATCTGCACTTGACTTAGGTCACAAGCAAAATGCTACTTCATCTTCAAATAAATGATGTATTCTAACCATAAAAGTGTTTTAACTGAAGCGAATTTCTGAATTTTTGGTGTGATATCTGGATTATTTATTTTTCCATGA
The DNA here is from genome assembly GCA_032361085.1 of Calliostoma canaliculatum. Taxonomy (NCBI): domain Eukaryota; kingdom Metazoa; phylum Mollusca; class Gastropoda; order Trochida; family Calliostomatidae; genus Calliostoma; species Calliostoma canaliculatum. The sequence continues at coordinate 10,447 of JAULCD010180338.1, forward strand.
TGATAGACTTGAGTTGCTGCGTCAGGCATGTCAACAACTTGCTTTAGTGTGTGTAGGTCTGGCCATGTCGAGCAAAGTTATCTTAAGTACCGTTGTATTTTTAAGTCAGTTCGGTGGTCTGTAGTTCACACACAACACTCAGTTCAGTACAATGAGTCTGATAACATAGCAAGCAGCAAACACTAAAAAAATGTACAGAAATTATTCAACGGTTTTCTATTAGTTTGATGAGATTTCCAAAGGAAATCTCATCAAACCAATAGAAAACCGTTGCATAATTTCTATACATTTTTTTAAGTGAAAGAAAGCTAGTTACAAAACAAATCGTAAGATGTGTCTGCATTTACTG